>WOVY01006587.1:0-129245 GCA_013436015.1 Rhipicephalus annulatus
TGGTTCCACTATGCCGAGACATTTCCCTCGAACCAAGGTAACAGTGTACGGGGATGGGTTGGTCACAAAAATAGCGGCGTTACTCTGGGTGATTTGCACGGTCGCGAAAGGTACTAGCAACCCTTTCCTTCGGCAAGCACGGTCGGGTGGCGAAACGAGTGCAATTGTGTCGGAGAGTCCAGCGCAGTAGACAGGTACAACCCATCGCCGAGCTTGGAGGCACTATGGTATCGTCTTTCATGAGAATCTTGCTCAGTTTCGAGGGACTGTCTTCCGGCGTCAAGTGCGAGAAGGGTAAGAGTTCAATTTCGGCAGCGGCACAATGGATGACGGCGTCGTTGCGGGAGAAAAAATCCCACCCCAGGATGACGTCATGAGAGCATGCAGGAATGATGATGAATTAGCCGACATACAGAAGTCCTGAACGACAACGCGAGCTTTGCACTCTGCTGAAGGATGGATACGATGCGAACCGGCAGTACGAAGGGACAACCCAGAAATTGGCGTCGTCACTTTTCGAAGCAAGCGGCAAAAGTTTTCGTCCATAACGGATATTGCAGCTCCAGTGTCAATAAGAGCAGATGCATGAACACCGTCCACAAGCACGTCTATGACATTAGTTGGGCGGCTCTGAGGGCTTTCACATTGCAATCGCATCGCAGTCCTTGCCTCGGGGACTACGACGACTAGTTTTCCCGCTCATGAGTAGCCAAACTTGGCCTCTTGGGTGATAGGGAACGACGTCGTGGAGACGGCGACCTTCGACGAGATGTACCTGGGCGAGACGGCGATGGCTAGACGGTGGTTCGTCGTGATAAGGACGGCTGAGGTGACCAGCAACAGGCAAAGAAATTGGAGCCGGCTGTAAGCAGGGAAGCGATCCAGGGGTTTTCGCGCTGTTCTTTTGGCATGTCGTTGTTGGTCAGAGATGATGAATAACAAGGGCAAGCTAGTGAGCCGACAGAGTCGGAAGGCAGTGGCGATCGTGATAGGGCGTCAGCGTCCGAGTGTTTTCGTCCAGAGCGATAAATCACACGTATATCATACCCCTGTACACGTTAAGCCCAGCGAGACAGGCGTCCAGTGGGGTCTTTCAAGGACGACTGCGAGCAGTGCGCGTGGTGGTCGGTAACAGCATTAAACTCACGCCCACAGAAGTAGGTGTGAAGTTTACCGATTGCCAATACAATTGCTAATTATTCCTTCTCTGTGACGGAGTAATTAGACTCCGCCTTCGTGATGGTACGACTGGCATATGCTACAACGTACTCGCCAAAGTCTGGTTTTCGCTGAACGAGTACCGCGCCAAGGCTGACACCGCTAGCATCCGTGTGTATTTCCGTAGGCGCGTTGGGATCATAGTGGCGCAGATTTGGAGGAGACGTGAGGAGTAGGTGAAGCGTCGCAAATGACTTGTCGCAATTGGCATTCCAAGCTGAAAGGTCATTGCTGCCGGTGAGAAGCTGTTTCAAAGGGGATATAATGGAGGCGAAATTGCGGATGAAGCACCAAAAATATGAACACAGCCCAATAAAGCTTCGGAGTTCCTTTAGAGTGCTGGGCTTAGGATATTCAGCAACCACTCGAGGTGTGGCAGGATCTGGCGAAATTCCTTCCTTGGAGACGACGTGGCCTAGGATGGTAAGCTGACGGGCGCCAAAATGACATTTCTTCAGGTTTAACTTTAAGCCGGCGTTAATGAGGCACTCGAAAACTTCTTCCAAGCGAGCGATATGAGTGGGGAAATCTGCAGAGAAAACAACTATGTCATTTAAGTAGTATAAACAGGTCTGCCACTTGATGCCTCTGAGAATGGTGTCTATCATCCTTTCGATGGTAGCAGGCACGTTGCAAAGGCCTAAATGATTACGTTAAATTTGTATGAACCGTCAGTGAGGAGGAACGCTGTTTTCGGATGACCAGCTTAAGCAATGGGCACTTGCCAGTAGTCTGAGCGCAGATCCAGTGATGAGAAATGTTCGGCTCCTTGAAGGCAGTTGACGGCGTCGTCGATGCGGGGTAGAGGATAAACATCCTTCCGCGTAATCTTGTTTAGGCGGCGGTAGTCAACGCAAAATCTTATCGAACCATCTTTTCTCCGCGCCAGCACGAAAGGAGAGGCCCAGGAACTGTTCGATTCCTGAATAACACCACGTTTCAGCATGTCATCTAAGTTGTCGCTAATAACGCGGCGTTCAGCCTGCGATACTCGGAAGAGACACTGTCGCAGGGGAGCGTGATGACCCGTGTCAATACGATAAACAACTGCGGGCGTGTGCCCCAATGATGGCTGGCCAACGTCGAAAGAGGCGCGAAAGCGTTCAAGCAGTTGAATAACGTTTGTACGCGGGACTGGCATAAGTGCGTTATCGATGCTGCGCAGGAGGGTGTCTTGGATATGGGAGGTGGTAGCCGCGGCGGAGGTCACGGCATTTATCATCAACGTTGTCTTATCGCACGTTGCATCCAATGGAAAGATGGTGTAAAAACTGTCTAAATGCCCAACACATTGGCTGCGTAACAGAGTTGCAGAGCAAGGAAAGGGATTACACGCGTGGACCACACCGGAACCATTCACAAGGGTAACGAAGGCAAACGGGAGTATTAGGTTCTGTCGGCGTGCACAGCCTTCAGACGGTGTAAACATGGTGGTCAAATCACAGAACCAGAGTAAACGGACACCAGGATGGCAGAAAACGAAGAAATGATAGCGTCACCAGTGACAACCAATTCAAGCACCGCGCTCAGGACGTCGACGACTGTGGTACTGAGAGCGGACAACGCGAGTCGAGCTCCAGCGCAGTCAACGGCCGCATCATGTGTAGAAAAAAAGTCTGAACCGAGAATCACGTCATGGGACGCATGTGGTAGGACAACTAATTCCACAATGTAGAATGCGTCTATAATAAAAACACGTGCAATGCACGCCGCCACAGACCTAACGTGCTGCGAGCTCGCCGTCCATGATAAAAGATCAAAAACAGGTTTCTGCAGTTTGCGGCACAAATGTTCACTTAAAACAGGAATGGCAGCTCTTGTGCCAACAAGAGCTTTTGTCGCGACGCCAGTAATAATAACCGCGATCTCGTTAGGAGGCGAAAGATGAGGCCTCAATATTTTAGACGAGAGCGCAGTTCGTGCCTCAGGAACAACGACTCTTAGTTTTTCTCTTGCGTGGGGTTTGTACGATGGAGCATAGGAGAAATGGAGCGGCGCCGGGGAGGAGAAGATCGATGTGAGGGGGAACTGGCACGGTGCGAATAAGCGCCCGATGAGTCGCGCGAAACTGGGTGTGCTGGCTGCTGTGGCATGTAGTCAAAGTTGGTTATATGATCATTGGCATAAAGACTGCGCTGTCGACGACAGTGACGTGCAATATGGCCAGGAATGTCGCAGGCGTAGCAGATGGGCTTGTTGTCTGGAGTGCGCCAAGGGTTGTGAGGTGGTCCGGGAGGTGAGAGAGGTTGCGCCAGAACAGGGCGTGATGGCGAGTAGAAGTTGGTGGCTGGGGCGAATGGTGTTGGCGTCGGTCGAGCATAGGAACAGGTAACGGCCTCAGATAGGTGATAGGCACTGCATGCTGCGTTGGTGCTACAGGAGGAAGAACCGCCTCAGCAACTTGAGCCTGAATGACACAATGGAGCAAGTGGTTCATTGCCGTGGAACTCCCGATTACAGACGTGACAAAAGAGAGCTGACGAGCTACTTCGTTACGGATGTATTGCTTAATTTGTGGCAGTAAGGTTGAATATTTAGTGCCAGTGGTGCTCTTCATGTTGCCGGGAGTCCCACGGTACATTGCTACGAAAACATTCTGATACTAAACATAGGACAGATGCACAGCCAATGTAACGTATATATATATATATATATATATATATATATATATATATATATATATATATATATATATATATATATATATATATATATATATATATATTGTCACGCACCAAGAGCCGTGAAGACAAGACAGGAACAGCGGGGCAGAAAGACACGAGCGTGTAGCTTTAAACGAAGCGTTAACACACACTTTTTCTTTGTTCTCTTTTCCCTTTTCGGCTCGCTAGGGCTAGCCGGCTCACAACTCTAGGTGGCATTATTCCCCCTCCCATTAGAGCATCGACTCGATGCTCATACACAAGGTGACAGCAGGGCCCATAAGGGAATAAAAAGAAAGGGAGAAACAATACTTATAGTGCACAGGGCATATGCAGGTGCAAGAAAAGAAAAATGTCTGTGGTTGGTCATAAGAAAAAAAACATTAATACATGTACGTGGACGTGAGGCAGGGTTGGAGGGACACGAGGAGAAAGAAGAGGTTAGAAATAAAGAAGATGGCTGACACCCCAGCCTAGTACTGTGTATTATTACAAATTGGCGCAGCCGCGTATACTTTCTGTGCGGACATTCAAGATGTGGGTGGACTTCAGCATTGGAGCAAATCAACGCGGTGGCATCCGGATCTTAACCGCAACGCCTCAAGATGAAGAGGAACTAGCTCTTCCGGAATCAGTAAGCACTGACGCATTTGTTTCCTATATAAGCACTAAAATGAAGCTCCCTCCAGACCATTTACTTGCTAAAAGAACGGTGAGGATCAACATGAGACTTCAAGATTATGAGAATTTCGTGTTGACTCCAGTTAGAAACGATGTGAAGCCTGCTACCACTGCTTCGCCCGACAGTTCCGTCGAGCTGATCAACAAGTTTCTTGAACTGCAGGGAATGCGAAACCTCTACCTCTAAGACCTAGGAACCCAGCGTCAATTCATGACACCTGCTGCAAGGAATACCGGGGCCACACCAGCTGAGGAACGACGCCCGCTTGCAAGCTGGAGACCTACTGCAACACCCATATCCTTTGTCAATGCAACATTGTTGTGGGAGGGAACTGAAGAACTTAAGTTTCATAACGGAAAGTTCACAGTCCCAGAAACAATGGTGCCCCGAATTTTGGAGCTCTATCACGACTCCCCGCACTCAGGTGGACATGGTGGACGTGAGGCAGGGTTGGAGGGAGACGAGGAGGAAGAAGAGGTTAGAAATAAAGAAAATGGCTGACACCCCAGCCTAGTACTGTGTATTATTACAATACAGTTCAAAGTTCGTTCGAGACCCTATGGACAAGGAAAAAGAAACGTTTGCTGCCCTGGCACAATAAGGCGAGTATTACTGCGTAAAATAAGGTTTTAAGCGGACGACATCCACAATCTCTGTTCGTGGTGAGCGGCGCTGGGTCGTTGCCGAGCCTCCGTCTGGAATGACCTCGTAGTTGACCTCGTTCAACCGCCGTAATACTTTGTAGGGTCCGAAGTACTTGCTCAGGAGTTTCTCGCTGAGACCTCACCGTCTAACAGGAGTCCAAACCCACACTTGGTCGCCAGGTTGATAGGTAACTGGTCGATGGTGGTTGTTGTACCTTCGGGAGTCTTTACATTGCTGCGATCTTATGTGCACGCGGGCTAGTTGACGTGCTTGTTCTGCTCGCTGAATTTAATCCTCGACATCAGGAGTTAGCAGCTCGAGCTGATCGATGTCACAAGGAATCATGGCGTCTAGCAGGGTTTGCACGTCTCGACCGTAAACGAGGCGGAAGGGTGCGAAACTTGTCGTTTCCTGAGTTGCGGTGTTATACGCAAACGTTACGTATGACAGGATCTCGTCCCACGTTTTATGCTGCACATCCACGTACATAGAAATCATGTCAGCCAGTGTTTTGTTTAGCCTCTCTGTCAAGCCGTTACTCTGGGGGTGGTATGCGGTTGTCTTACGGTGGTTCGTGTAACTGAGTTTGAAGATGTCGTCCAACAGTTTTGCCGTAAACGCTATCCCTCGGTCAGTCATGATGACTGACGGGGCGCCGTGACGAAGCACTATGTGGTGCATGAAAAACTGGGCGACTTCAGATGCTGTACCGCGTGGCAGTGGCTTCGTTTCAGCGTAACGCGTCAAATAGTCAGTTGCGACGATGATCCACTTGTTTCCAGAGTAAGACAAAGGAAACGGTCCAAGAAGGTCCATTCCAACTTGGTCAAACGGCGTACGCTGTGGGTCGATGGGTTGTAGGAGGCCTGCAGGCTTTACAGGTGGTGACTTGCGACGATGACATTCGCGGCATCCTTTCACGTAGCGTTTCACACAAGCTGCAAGTTTTGGCCAGAAATATAGCTGTCGTACCCGGTCGACCGTCCGTGAGTATCTCAAATGGTCAGATGTCGGCTCATCATGGCAGGCTAATAGGATATCATCACGAAGGTCTTGAGGAACGACTAGAAGATAAGATCTGCTGCCGGTACCGGTGTTTTTCTTGTATAATATGCCGTGTCGTAAGCAAAATGACGGCCACGTACGGGAAAGTTGCCGAGGTACCGACACGGTGCTGCCTTCTAAATGGTCGATGATGGGCCTTAACTCGGGGTCCACTCGTTGCTTACTGAGGATGTCCGCCCCACTGAGAGTCCCCAGGAAGGCACTGTCGTCTTCTACAGCTGTATGGTCGAATTCTAGAGGTGCTCGTGATAGCGTGTCGGCGTCTTCATGCTTTTTACCCGACTTGTATACGATGGTGACATCAAACTCCTGAAGTCGCAGACTCCATCGTGCTAATTGCTCAGAGGGGTCTCGGAGGTTAGCCAACCAACATAAAGCGTGGTGATCCGTCACAACTTTAAATGGGCGCCCATAGAGATAAGGCCTGAACTTTGTAATCGCCCATATTACCGCGAGACATTTCTTCTCTGACGTTGAATAGTTGGGTTCGGCACGTGATAAAGTGCGGCTCGCATAGGCGATCACACGTTCGGTCCCATCTTGTGTTTGCACCAAGATAGCTCCGAGATCAATGTTGCTTGCGTCAGTGCGCACCTCGGTGTCAGCGTCCTCATCGAAACGACCAAGCACAGGAGGGGAAGACAATCGATGTTGCAGTTCCGCAAAGGCAGTCGCTCGTTCGTCAGTCCACAGAAATGGGGTGTCGTCACGTGTAAGTCTGATGAGTGGCTCCGCAATCTTAGAGAAGTTTTCGATAAAGCGGCGATAGTATGCGCAGAGCCCCAGAAATCGTCGAAGACTTTTCTTGTCTGTCGGAGCTGGAAAAGCAGCCACAGCAGCAGTCTTCTCGGGATCGCGCTGAACGCCTGCAGCGCTCACAACATGACCCAGGAACTTCAGTTCTTTGCAGCCGAAATGGCACTTATAAGGCTAGAGGGTAAGGTCAGCGGATCGTATAGCTTCAAGAACACTCCGAATGCGATGAAGGTGCTCGTAAAACGTTTTTGAAAAGACAACGACATCATCTAGATAGACGAGGCAACTTTTCCACTTGAGCTCAGCGAGAACGGTATCCATTATTCGTTGGAATGTGCCCGGAGCAGAACAGAGACCGACTGGGAGCACTCGTAATTCATACAGACTGTCAGGAGTTACAAAAGCAGTTTTTTCGCGGTCACGTTCATCAACTTCAATTTGCCAGTAACCACTTTTAAGGTCGACTGAGGAGCCCCGCCGCGTTGGTCTAGTGGCTAAGGTACTCGGCTGCTGACCCGCAGGGCGCGGGTTTGAATCCCGGCTGCGGCGGCTGCATTTCCGATGGAAGCAAAAATGTTGTAGGCCCTTGTGCTCAGATTTGGGTGCACGTTAAAGAACCCCAGGTGGTCTAAATTTCCGGAGCCCTCCACTACGGCGTCTCTCATAATCATTTAGTGGCTTTGGGACGTTAAACCCCACATATCAAAAATCAGGTCGATTGAGGAAAAGTACTTTGCTCGCCTCAGCTTGTCAAGAGAATCATCCACTCGAGGCAACAGGTACACGTCTTTCTTTGTGACGTTATTCAGCTTCCTATAATCGACACAAAAGCTAAGTGTACCATCCTTCTTCTTTACAAGGACCACTGGCGATGACCAAGAGCTGCTCGATGGCTGTATTACACCGTCTTGAAGCATTTCTTTCACTTGCTTTTGAATCACGCGTCGTTCAGTTGATGAAACTCGGCAAGGCTGTTGCCGTATATGGTGCGCATCGCCGTAGGTGATAATACGGTGTTTGGTAATCGATGTCTGACGGATCCTTAATGAACGAGCAAAACAGGCGTGGAATTCTATCAACAAGTCGTCAAGCCTTCGTTTGTTTTCGTCAGAAAGCGTTGGATGTACGTCGACACACTGGAGAGGTGCTTCGGCATTATCGGTCACCTCGGAAGCAAAACACTCAGTCACATTGGTTACTGGGTAGGCATAGGCGATGACAGTACCAGTGAAAAGGTGTCGGCGCTCGTAGCTGAAGTTTGTAACAAGAACTTCGCAGTGGCCAGCCTGGAGGTCTACTAGGCTTCGAGCTACGCAGATACCCTGGGAAAAGAGTAAGGATCGATTGCTCTCCGCCACCAGTTCAGCGTGTGCTGATTCATTACACGCCACTCGAACCATAACACTTGAGCGTGGTGGTATCATCACATCAGCGTCAATTACACGCAGACATACTCGATCGTGGCTGGGATTATGCTCTGGTGTGGCACTTTTTGTTAAAAATGTGACGAGGCGTTGTCGAATGTCGATGATAGCCCCATGCTTGCTCAGGAAGTCCATGCCAATGATCATGTCTCGAGAACACTGACGGAGAACGCTCAAGCTGACAACAAAGGTAGAATCACGAATCTGTATTCGTGCTGTGCAAACGCCAAGTGGCGTGACGATGTGCCCACCAGCAGTACGAATTGGCCTGAGGTTCCAAGGCATCGTGACTTTCTTCAGGAGAGCAGCCTGTTTTTCACTTATTATAGAAAAATCCGCACCCGTGTCAACTAAAGCACTGACTTTGCGACCGTCGAGCAGCACTGGAATGTCTAACGAAATCTTTGCGGAACCATCTGGTGCCGTCGTCATCGGGGTATCGTCAGTTTGCGGAAGCGTCGGTAGGAGGCCTTGAGCTTGTCCAGTATTAGCGGCCTCGCCCCCGAAGGTCGCTGTGGTTAGTTTTCCCGGCGTGGACTGGGTGACCGACCCTGCGCGATGCTCGAATAGGTACGGCGATTAGGAGAAAATTGCCGCGGTGACGGGGAGCGTGACTGATGCAAGGACGACGAAGTTCCGCGCTGCTGAGCCACATACTCTTCAATTTCAGGGGGCCGCTGACCGAAGCTGGGTGGCGGTGAGTTAGTCGAAAATCCGCGTAGTCCAAGTTGCCGGTAAGAACACTGTCGGTAAAGATGCCCAGCTTCGCCACAGTGGAAGCAGAGAGGACGTCTATCGGGCGCACGCCAGACGTCTGATTTCCGCGAAATCAGGCGAGGTGCGCTGTAATATGGCGCCGCTTCGACCGTCTGCAGCATGTCTGGGGCCACGGTGGTATGCGGGATTGTGGGTGTAACAGGTTGCCGCAAAGCTTGAGCATACGACATGCGGGGGAAGTCACTGGGTGGTTGATAATCCCTCATGAAAGGAGGTTCTCTTAAGGCACGCTGGACTTCATCTCGGACTACGCTGTACAACGAAGAGATAGTAGGCTGCGAGGGCACAGACAGCTTCTGGAGTTTTTCGCGGACGACTGAACGTATGATCTCTCGGAAGAAATCCATTTGACCACCGAAAGCTCCCAAGTAGTCCGTAGTTGAATCGTTGACGTGCCGTTCGTATGACGGAGCCCGGTGCCTAAGAGTGCTTTCGATGGTGACGGCTTCTCTGAGAAATTCGGACACAGTCTTGGGAGGACTGCGTACAAGCCCACCGAAAAGCTCTTCTTTCACCCCGCGCATGAGGTACCGTACCTTTTTTTTTCTTCTGACATGCCGGGGTCAGCTCGGTGGAAAAAACGCGTCATGTCCTCGACATATATCGCAACCCCTTCTTTCGGCAGTTGTATGCGGGACTGCAGATCGCGCTCAGCTCTCTCCCGCCGGTCAAAGCTGGCATATGTCCCAAGAAGTCGGCGTTTGAAGTCTTCCCACAAAGTAAGAATACCTGCCCGGTTCTCATACCATACACGTGCGCCGTCCAAAAGACTGAAATAGACGGGCCGCAGTTTGTCTGCGTCGTCCCACTGGTTGTGCACGGCAACGAACGCGTAATGAACGAGCCAATCTTCGACATCCTCAAGTGCAGTGCTATGAAAGGGATTTGGCGTTCGCAGTGTGAGTAAGGTGTAATGAAGCGGCGCTGTACCGTTCGCACTGTTTGGGTTGGTGTCAGTAGGGCTGGTCGGAGCTGCCATGTTGTTTACGAGCAGTCCAAACTCAGGGGATTGCCCTCGGATTCTGCCGGCGCGGTGCACAGGAGTAACCACCGGTATGGCGCTTGAGTTCTTGCTATGTGGAGGGGTATGGTGCATAGATTGCCCAGCACCTCCACCAGTTTGTCACGCACCAAGAGCCGTGAAGACAAGACAGGAACAGCGGGGCAGAAAGACACGAGCATGTATCTTTAAACGAAGCGCTAACACACACTTCTTCTTTGTTCTCTTTTCCCTTTTCGGCTCGCTAGGGCTTGCCGGCTCACAACTCTAGGTGGCAATATATATATATATATATATATATATATATATATATATATATATTCGAAGGTCGTAGGTTCGATTCCTGCTCACAGTTGGTAATTTTTTCATCCACTTTTCTTTCTTCTTATTTACATTCCATTGGTTTTAATAACTTCCCCTGTACATTCCTTGGCATTACTGTCTGTTATATCTCATTAATATTGTGTTAAAACACGGAAAAACGAGCCCTTAGGTATACACTTCTTTCCCTTATTTCATTGAACGAGGGTCTCGTACTGGCAGACTTGGTGTGTTTAGGTTGTATAAGAGGGACAATTAATCAGCTGCCCGCTCATATTAAGTTCACGTGCTACGGGGCGCCAGACATGCGCATAAGAGTGTTTTCACACTCGTTGTTTGGCTTATAGATGGCGCTGACTGTCACTCCTACTTCTAAATTCACAGATAAACCCAAAAAAGTGGATGGAGGGAGGGCCGCTGTGATAGCTCAGTGGTTAGAGCATCGAACGCGTAATTCGAAGGTCGTAGGTTCGATTCCTGCTCACAGTTGGTAATTTTTTCATCCACTTTTCTTTCTTCTTATTTACATTCTATTGGTTTTAATAACTTCCCCTGTACATTCCTTGGCATTACTGTCTGTTATATCTCATTAATATTGTGTTAAAACACGGAAAAACGAGCCCTTAGGTATACACTTCTTTCCCTTATTTCATTGAACGAGGGTCTCGTACTGGCAGACTTGGTGTGTTTAGGTTGTATAAGAGGGACAATTATTCAGCTGCCCGCTCATATTAAGTTCACGTGCTACGTGGCGCCAGACATGCGCATAAGAGTGCTTTCACACTCGTTGTTTGCCTTATAGATGGCGCTGACTGTCACTCCTACTTCTAAATTCACAGATAAACCCAAAAAAGTGGATGGAGGGAGGGCCGCTGTGATAGCTCAGTGGTTAGAGCATCGAACGCGTAATTCGAAGGTCGTAGGTTCGATTCCTGCTCACAGTTGGTAATTTTTTCATCCACTTTTCTTTCTTCTTATTTACATTCCATTGGTTTTAATAACTTCCCCTGTACATTCCTTGGCATTACTGTCTGTTATATCTCATTAATATTGTGTTAAAACACGGAAAAACGAGCCCTTAGGTATACACTTCTTTCCCTTATTTCATTGAACGAGGGTCTCGTACTGGCAGACTTGGTGTGTTTAGGTTGTATAAGAGGGACAATTAATCAGCTGCCCGCTCATATTAAGTTCACGTGCTACGTGGCGCCAGACATGCGCATAAGAGTGTTTTCACACTCGTTGTTTGGCTTATAGATGGCGCTGACTGTCACTCCTACTTCTAAATTCACAGATAAACCCAAAAAAGTGGATGGAGGGAGGGTCGCTGTGATAGCTCAGTGGTTAGAGCATCGAACGCGTAATTCGAAGGTCGTAGGTTCGATTCCTGCTCACAGTTGGTAATTTTTTCATCCACTTTTCTTTCTTCTTATTTACATTCCATTGGTTTTAATAACTTCCCCTGTACATTCCTTGGCATTACTGTCTGTTATATCTCATTATTATTGTGTTAAAACACGGAAAAACGAGCCCTTAGGTATACACTTCTTTCCCTTATTTCATTGAACGAGGGTCTCGTACTGGCAGACTTGGTGTGTTTAGGTTGTATAAGAGGGACAATTAAACAGCTGCCCGCTCATATTAAGTTCACGTGCTACGTGGCGCCAGACATGCGCATAAGAGTGTTTTCACACTCGTTGTTTGGCTTATAGATGGCGCTGACTGTCACTCCTACTTCTAAATTCACAGATAAACCCAAAAAAGTGGATGGAGGGAGGGCCGCTGTGATAGCTCAGTGGTTAGAGCATCGAACGCGTAATTCGAAGGTCGTAGGTTCGATTCCTGCTCACAGTTGGTAATTTTTTCATCCACTTTTCTTTCTTCTTATTTACATTCCATTGGTTTTAATAACTTCCCCTGTACATTCCTTGGCATTACTGTCTGTTATATCTCATTAATATGGTGTTAAAACACGGAAAAACGAGCCCTTAGGTATACACGTCTTTCCCTTATTTCATTGAACGAGGGTCTCGTACTGGCAGACTTGGTGTGTTTAGGTTGTATAAGAGGGACAATTAATCAGCTGCCCGCTCATATTAAGTTCACGTGCTACGTGGCGCCAGACATGCGCATAAGAGTGTTTTCACACTCGTTGTTTGGCTTATAGATGGCGCTGACTGTCACTCCTACTTCTAAATTCACAGATAAACCCAAAAAAGTGAATGGAGGGAGGGCCGCTGTGATAGCTCAGTGGTTAGAGCATCGAACGCGTAATTCGAAGGTCGTAGGTTCGATTCCTGCTCACAGTTGGTAATTTTTTCATCCACTTTTCTTTCTTCCTATTTACATTCCATTGGTTTTAATAACTTCCCCTGTACATTCCTTGGCATTACTGTCTGTTATATCTCATTAATATTGTGTTAAAACACGGAAAAACGAGCCCTTAGGTATACACTTCTTTCCCTTATTTTATATATATATATATATATGCGTGTGTGACGCTATGATGAATGGCAGACGTGGCCTGGCTCATACGCCATGTTTCTTCTACTATCACTTCTTCATCGGCTTCTACCAACCATCGCTTCATACGTCACACGATTCCCCCTCCCCCAAAAGAAGGCATTGATTACGAACAAGAAAAATTAAACAAGGAGAGGTTCAAAAGTCACAAATGTCAAAATTCACAATTGGTTCTATGCTCCAGGCGAGTTCCGTAAGCTTTCAAAGACTTCAGGAGAAAGTGAGGCAGTCCGGTTAACGCAGGAGTTCTGGTGGGCGAGGCTGGTGGTTGCGTCCTGGATAACACATAAATGCTTTGGGCGTAGAGATAGGGGTAATCACAGCTGGCATTCTTGTGAAGAACGAACGAGGTTCGTACGTCTTGCAGAATCGACAGTTCCGATATTGTAAGCATCGAATGCCTCATCGTGGGTGATACACAGGCCGTGCAGGTAGCTTACGTGCGCGTTGATCGAGGTTGATTGGGCGCTGCCTGTGTCCCTGCCGAGTACAAGGGGTGCTTTTGTGGCTTTTGGAGATTTTTCTATAGCGATGTTGCAGATGTTTTGATTGAAGGTGCATTTTCAATCTCTGGTGGAGAATGTATCCACGACTATGGGCCTTTTTGCAATGTTCTTTGAGCCTTAAGAGTGCTTTTGATGATGTTTTCTTTCGTCGTTGCCAATGCTGAAGAATACGTTGACGTTGTAGTTTCTTCGTTTCGTCGACTTGCTTGTGGTGTGACATTGATCGTGGTGTGCCCGGAATCTTAGCAAGCCCTCCGCAGGCTTCTATGACGCCAACCAATGCAGCTGTTTCTAGCGCAAGACAATGTGGGGGGTTTCGCGCACTTGAATCTTCTGTATTCATAAACCGCTCATTGTTGGTCGTTGCCTGAAGGGTACTTGTGTCATCAGAAGTCGCACCTACGCTTTTGTTTTCAGTGTTGGCAGTGAGGTTGGGCACTGGATTGACGTCGCTTCGATCTTGGGATTCATGAACACTAGACGCTTCTGCGAAAAACTTTTCCTCACAAGATGCTGATTAACAATGCTTCTGTCTTTGTGGAACTGCTGAGCTGAATACCAAGTCAGTTTGATAAGTACGCATGCGGCACCAAGTGTTCAATGCACCTGAGTCATCAATAGTGGATTAAATTCTTTTATGCAGCGGAGAGTTAAGAATTGGCGATATTTGCGCGGATGAGGAACCAGGTGGAAGGTTGGGAAAACGACAGCGTGGTCTTTCCATGAGCACGTGGCTAACTTCACCTGACGGGAATTGTAAATTCATGCTATGTGCTCGAATGCGTGAAGGCTGCTTATGACTGTGACGACTGAGTTCAAATGCACTGAGAGTGTGTGTTCTTATCGAATGTTCAATATAGTCTTGAAACCAGACGATCATTTCTTCTTTTATCTTTTGCCAAGACTCATCGTTGTCGAATATGTGAGAGAGGAAAAATTTAAGTGCTTCACCGGCGATGTAGTCGTTGAAGTTCGTCACCATCTCCCGTTCCGACCGAGATGCAGCGGTAGCGTGGAACTCGAACAGGTCGAACCAGTCTTGTACTGGTCTATCGTCCGCTGCTCCGGTGTACTTCGGGATGGGAAGGTCAGTAGATGCTTCTGACATGATGCTGGTCCATGCGTATTGCTATAGGCGCTTTTACGGTAGTTCATGTATGCTCAGGGTGTCATGCGGAGGACTGCGTAGACGATGAGCGACTGATGAAGCGGCTGGCAGGTCTTCATCCTGTCAACTCGTGTGAGGCTATGATGAATGGGAGACGTGGCCTGGCTCATACGCCATGTTCATTCTATTATCACTTCTTCATCTTCTTCTACCAACCATCGCTTCATACGTCACACACACACACACACACACATATATATATATATATATATATATATATATATATATATATATATATATATATATATTGTTATGGCGTTTATTAGCAGGCACACAGCGAGTATACACAATGGCGACATTAACGGCCAAGCACAGACTCTCAGTGCGAGCGGCGTCCTTTTTGGGTAGAACCACTAGAGAACACTTGAGAGTTTGACCCACTTCAGTGTTCGGCGGCTTCTCTACAATTACCCTGGGGTCGAAGAGGGAGTCGCCTGGTGACCTAACAGCTTGTCACTACGAGGGGGTCATAGTAAGCCTTCAGGCGCTCCACGTTGACTATGTCGCGCGCGCGAAGGCGCATGTCCGAAGATTGTTCAATTGGCTCGACAAGATAGTTGACTGGAGATGTGCGCTCAATCACACGGTAGGGACCTTCATATTTCGGGAGAAGCTTGGAAAAAAGGCCAGCTACAGAGGTCGAGATTGAGTACCATACAAGGGATCCAGAAACAAACGTGGGTTCAGACGTGGCGGAGTCATCACGAATACTCTTCTGCCGCTCTTGCTCATGCATCGTAATTGTCTTGCCGAGCTCGCGACACTCTTCAGCAAGCCTGGCTGTCTCTGAAATGGGTGCACACTCATATGGATCCGGCGTGTACGGGAGTATCGTGTCGATGGTGTGTGACGGGCGCCTTCCGTACAGCAAGAAGAAAGATGAAAAACCGGTCGTGCTCTGAGGGGCGGTGTTGTAGGCGTAGGTGACGAAGGGCAGTATAGTATCCCATTTCGTGTGGTTGGCGGCGACGTACTTTGAAAGCATGTCGCCGAGGGTGCGGTTAAAGCGTTCGGGCAGACCATTCGTCTGCGGGTGGTTAGCAGTTGTTTTGCGTTGGACAGAATGGCACTCAGTGAGAACGGCGTTGACGACTTCTGACAAGAAGACACGGACTCGATCGCTGAGAAGCTCCTGGGGGACCGTGGCGCAGTATGAATCGATGCAGTAGGAAAGACGCAACATCACGCGCAGTAGCCGCAGGGAGAGCGGCGGTTTCGGCGTATCGCGTTAAATGATCTACGGCGACGATGGCCCAGCGGTTGCCAGCGGACGTCAGTGGGAGTGGTTCATAAAAATTGATACCTATGCGACCAAACGGACGCTCAGGGCAAGGCAACGGTTGCAGACCGGCTGGTGACATGTGTGCGGACGGTTTGCGGCGTTGGCAAGTGAGGCAGAAGCGAACGAACTGCTGGGCGTAGCGGTACATCCCGCGCCAGAAGAGGCGTTGTCGAATGCGATGGTAGGTTTTGAATACCCCAGAGTGCGGGCATTGCGGATCAGAATGGAAGGATTCACATATCTCCGACCGCAGACTGCGTGGTATCACGAGTAGCCACTGCCGGCCATCGGCCTCGTAATTGCGTCGGTGTAGGAGGCCGTCACGAATGGCGAAATGGTGAGCTCAACGACGCAGGACCAGCGTGGGTGGCGTTGCGGACAGATCAGAGAGCAGGTCAAGCAGGTCGATCAGTGGGGCGATCCAATTATCCTTTCGCTGTTCGGTAGCGATGATGTCAACATCAATGGCAGAAGCAGCAACCGAGGATACTGAGCAGAGCACGACACTTTCAGGCAGATTGGGAGTGCTAGATGGTGTCGGCGTCAGCATGCTGGCGTCCGTTGCGGTAGAGCACGCGGATGTCGTAGTCTTGTAAGCGAAGAGCCCAACGGGCGAGACGACTTGAGGGATCCTTTAATGATGACAGCCAGCATAGTACATGATGGTCGGTGACGACATCGAATGGGCGACCAAACAAATAAGGTCGAAACTTTGTAAGAGCCCAGACGATCGCCAGGAACTCTTTTTCGGTGACAAAGTAGTTTGTTTCGGCTCTCGTGAGCGTACGGCTTGCATATGCCACGACAAAATCTGGGAATCCGGGTTTGCGCTGCGCCAGGACAGCGCCGAGGGCTACACCGCTGGCGTCCGTGTGCACCTCCGTTGGGGCTGTAGGGTCATAGCGGCGTAGAATGGGAGGAGACGTCAACAAATGGCGGAGCTTTGCGAACCCGTCGTCGCACTCGGATAACCACGAATCAAGGGGCCCGTTACTTCCAAGGAGCTTTGTCAAGGGTGATAAGATCGTGGCAAAGTTTCGTATGAAGCGTTCGAAGTACGAGCACAGGCCCACAAAACTACGCAGTTCTTTGACGGATGCAGGTTTGGGGATTTCGGCCACGGCGCGAAGCTTCACTGGGTCAGGAAGAATGACATCTTTCGACACGACGTACCCTAGGATGGTGAGTTGGCGTGCTGCAAAGCGGCACTTCTTCAGACTTAGTTGCAAGCCGGCATTGCTGACACGTGCGAAAACGTCTTTTAGACGTTGGAGATGCGTGGAGAAATCTGGAGTGAAGACAACAACATCATCGAGGTATCCCAAGCACGTGTACCATTTCAAGTTGCGCAGAACGGTGCCCATCATGTGCTCAAATGTCGCAGGTGCATTACGCAGGCCAAACGGCATGACGTTGAATTCGTATGGCCGTCGGGTGTGATGAAGGCAGTCTTCGGTCGAGCGTCATCAGCCATGGGTACTTGCCAGTACCCCGATCGCCGATCGAGAGAAGAAAAAAATTGGGCTCTGTGAAGGCTGTCAATTTTGTCATCGATGCGCAGCGGGGCGTAGGCAGGGGGTAGACATCCTTGCGAGTGATCTTATTGAGCCGTCTGTAGTCCACACAGAACCGCACAGAACCATCTTTCTTCGCAACAAGAACAACAGGAGACGCCCATGGACTGTCCGAGGGCCGAATGACATCGCCTCGGAGCATATCATCAACCTGCTCGTTAATTTCCCGGCGTTCAGCAGGCGACACGCGGTATGGGCGTTGCCGTTGTGGTCGATGGGCACCAGTGTCTATACAATGCGTAACAGTGGACGCGCGACCGAGAGAACTTCGCCCGACATCGAAAAAAGAACGGTATTCTTGCAGCAGGTCCAGAAGCTGGGAACGCTGTCCTGACGTAAGATTGTCATCAATATAGGGGCCAAATACATCAGGAGATGATGAATCATAAGTGGAAACAGCACTTACGGTACGCGAATTGGGACAACGCGAGGGTTTCGGGTACGTTCAGGACTTGTGCGTCGTCGACTGGTTCCACTCTGCCGAGACATTCCCCTCGAATCAAGGTAACTTGCACGGAGATGGGTTGGTCACAAAAATAGCGGCGTTTCCCTGGGTGATTTGCACGGTCCCGAAAGGCACTAGCAACCCTTTCTTTCTGGAAGCACGGTCAGATGGCGAAACGAGTGAAACTGTGTCGGGGAAACCAGTGCAGTAGACGAATACACCCATCGTCGAGCTTGGAGGCACTATAGTATCGTCTTTCACGAGAATATTGCTCAGTTTCGATAGACCGTCTGCTGGCGTCAAATGCGGGAAGGGCGAGAGTTCAATTTCGGCGGCGGCACAATGAATGACGGCGTCGTTGCGGGAGAGAAAATTCCTTCCCAGGATGACGTCATGAGAGCATGCATGAACGATGATGAATTGGGCAACATACAGAACGTCCTGAACGACAACCCGAGCTGTGCAGCCTGCTGTGAGATGATTACGATGTGAACTAGCGGTACGAAGGGACAACCCGGAAATTGGCGTCGTCACTTTTCGAAGCAAGGGGCAAAGGTTTTCGTTCATAACTGATACGGCAGCTCCAGTGTCAATAAGAGCAGATGCATGAACACCGTCCACAAGCACGTCAATGACATTAGGTGGGCGGCTCTGAGGGCTTTCGCAATGCGATAGTGTCGCAGTCCTTGCCTCTGGGACTGTGACGACTAGTTTTCCCGCTCATGAGCAGCCGAACTTGGCCGCAAGGGGGACAGGGACCGACGTCGTGGTGACGGCGACCTTCGAGGAGACGGACCTGGGCGAGACACTGGCACATATGGCAGTTCGTCGTTATACGGATGGCGAAGGTGGCCAGCAACTTGAGAAAAAATGGGAGCCGGCTGTACTCGAGTGCAATAACGGGCTACGTGACCGGCGTAACCGCAAGCAAAGCAGATGGGCCGGTTGTCTAGTGTGCGCCATCGGTTCGCCGAGGTGGGTCTAGCCAGGAACGGTGGCTCGAAAGGCTGCATAGAGGGCTGAAAATAAGGCTCAGGGGTTGCACCAACATACGCAGCCGGCATACCCGCTGCAAAGGAGAGAGGTCGTGCGGCCGCTTCTGCGTAAGTCAGTGGTGCAGGCGCTTGAACGACTGGAGGCGGCATGGCGACCACTTGGGCGTAACTTGGGGGCGCAGGAGCCGGAAGTTGTTGTGGTTGGTACGCAGGCATGACCCCCGCTATTTCCTGCTCCATCGCTCGGCGGATAGGTGGAAGAATAGTAGTTGCTGATTGTTGAACAGCCGGTGGGTGGGCAAAGGGAAGGAGAGAGAACTAGTGCGCGATTTCTTCGGGTATGAAGGACTTGAGGTCTGCAAGCAGCGCCACCGGATCACATCTCGCCTCCAAGCCAGCGAGCCCTGCATCTCGTGGTGTGGAGCGACGAGTCATCGAACGCTGCTGGCGGAGCTCCTCGTAGCTCTGGCACAGCGTCATGACCTGAGCTACTGTGCCTGGGTTTTTGGCAAGCAGCATCGTGAAGGCATTATCGTCAATGCCCTTCATGACGTTCCGGATCTTGTCTGATTCGGACATGCTGTCGTAAGATTTCTTGCACAGGTCCAGGACATCTTTTATGCAACTGGTGAATGTTTCACCGGCCTGCTGAGCGCGTTCGCGTAAGCGCTGCTCGGCTTGCAGCTTACGAACGGCAGGGCAGCCAAAAATGTTTGTGATAGCGGTCTTGAAATCGGACCAGGTTTCGAAATCGGACGCGTGGTTGTTGTACCACAAGCTTGCAACGCCCGCAAGGTAGAACACCAAGTTTGTCAACTTGCCGTTCTCGTCCCATTTGTTGGGGACGCTCACGCGCTCGTAAATGGCAAGCCAGTCCTCCACGTCAGTGAAATCGGCGCCCGTGAAGATGGGTGGATCTCGGATTCTGGGGACACCAGGACAAGGGGGTGGCATGGGAGGAGGCGTTTGCTGAGAGGCGTCGTGGGACATGATAGATTGCAGGCTACGTGAGCGCAGTTCCAAGGGCATCGTAGGGGATCGTAGCACTCTCCACGAATTTGTTATGGCGTTCATTAGCAGGCACACAGCGAGTATACACAATGGCGACAGTAAAGGCCAAGCACGGACTCTCAGCGCGAGTGGCGTCCTTTTTGGGTAGACCCACTAGAGAACACTTGAGAGTTTGACCCACGTCAGTGTTGGGCGGCTTCTCTGCAATATATATATATATATATATATATATATATATATATATATATAACATATATATATATATATATATATATATATATATATGGTTTCGCCAGAGGCTATCGGTCCCTGGCCACACTGTGCGTTCGCCGGAAAACTACCCCAGAAAACTTCCACTTTAGCTTGTTGTTGCGGGATTTTATCCTTTTTTTTAGCCACGGCTGCTTGTGTTCTGATTTTGTATGCGAATATATATATTCCGATGAAGCGATTGCATCTCGGCCACAGTTTTGTCAAGTCAGGGTGCAGTCTGCAAGTCTGAACTAATTTTATCTGCTAGTCAAAAGGCTCTGTTTTGATCACGCCAGAAAAGTGGATTCCTGTTAAGAGCGCGTAGGCATAATTGTTCTGCCCACTTCATTAAAGGAGGCGAGAAGGAGGCATTAGTGTGCGCTGAGTGACTTTGGACTAGTTGAAAGTCCCGGTTACCGAAAACACATCAGTCGCTGTAATCCCCACCCATGACAGATAAGTGTACTGACGCCAGAAATGGGTAACAAAACGTGAAAGCTAACCCTGAAAATGCATGCCAAAGGTGTTTCACGTATAGTTTGAGTGATATTACTGACGCGTACTATTTGAAAGAATATGAGACACAAACAGGCCATGCTCTACAAGAATTGCCGCTCTGTGTACGTCGTGGTGTCCACGTTTCTTTGTCGTTACATTTGATTTTTTAAGCGACGCCGGCAAATGGACACTCATCTGTGCGAGCAAATGACTCATCGCCTGTCTTATGCCGCTAAAGAATATCACCGCATTCTGGCTAATTTATCTTTACGTGTGAACATGGTTTAGGTGGGTTCGACTTGACACTTCGATTCATGAATATCTTACTCGTGAGTAAACCACAATAGTTCACGTGACCCAGCCACAGTTGACATCATCGCATAACCAGTACATTTTATAATTTCTCGTCCACACGAACACTTCAAACCCCGAGCGATTCCGAACGCCGCCAATATCAACAAAGAATGTCCGGTGTGACACAGGCGCAAAAATAAGCATTTTATATTGAGGTTGTGTGCTTAGACAAAAACTCAAATATGTTCGAGGTTTGACGGGAGCAAGTTTTTTAGTTCTAGTCAAACAGCTGAATTGCACAGATTTACTATGAATTGGGCAACTCTTCTCCTGCACGTCGACGATGTGGGTGCGCTTTGAAGACGCGGACAGGGAAAAGACAGATGTGTGCTGTCAATTCCCTTTCCGCGTCTTCAAAGAGCATGCACATCCACATGCAGAACCAACGGGCCCAATTTAGTTCGCTGACAAGCTTCTCCTGCAGGCGCGGCCACTGCCAGAAGTAACACGAGCAAGGGACTGCCCTCATCGGAACGCCACGACAGATATCAGGCCACGCAAGCCGCGTTACCTGCAGCAGTGGACGTGCCTGTACCTGCCGTGCACTACGTCGAGCCCCCTTCATGTAGCCGATAGACGTTGCACCAAATACATCCTAAGAAATGCGCCAGAAATAGTAGAGCGGCGAACTCAAACACACCATTAAAACAACGCCGGGAATATTGAAAAAGCATTACCGGAAGTGGCGCACCGGAAGTCTGTTGGTAGGCCGTTCGACGCGAGCTAGTTTGTTTACAAACACCAAAACCATCTATAGGCCATCCTAGGTATCCCTCAGCATGATTTAAAAATTAAATAAAGAGGAACGATGTTACGCGAACGAAACCTGGCGCATATTGTTTTCAGTATGCTGTACTCGCTACAAGTCATTTTCTTTGATTAGAATTAATTAATTACTCATTATATATTTGTAACTTGAAAAGCGCTACCATTGTTCATAGTTATCAATATATGGCAAAGAGACAAAGGTGCGCATGTTGAGACGACATCTGTGTGTGCTATTTTCAACAGCGTACTAACTGCGTGCTCATTCTTAATGAAGACAACCCACGAAATAATAAAAATGACACGTGAATGTGCTCCCACCCACAAAATAACGCAGTGCTCTCAAATTAACCCACTTGAAGCTACAGCTGTGCCTCTTTTCCATTGCGAGAGACAGCGTCCTGCATATTGAGAGTGTACAGGTCAAGCGCAAAAACATTTGCCGGAACCTTGCAGGGATTTCATTCGCTTGATTCTGCGTCACTATCACTATCCATATCACACGGTTCATTGTCTTCATTTATGTAGCGGATGGAACTCTGTTCTCATTACAGCCTGGCTGTGTAACATCACAGTGGTGGGTTTCTACGGACGGGAAGTGGCAGATAACGTGATTGGTATTCTTTTTTCATTGCTACATTTCTTTCATTATCACTGGCCACATCAAAGTTTGCTTGTCTGAAGCGGCTGCTTACAGATGCGCGCTAAAGTCCCTTTTATGAACGCAGCAGTCTAGTCACGTCTAATTTTTTTATATATTTCGCGGGCTTTCTTTGTTAGCGTGAAAAAAAATGAGCACGCAACTAGAACAATGTTGAAAGTATATAACACAGGCATATGTCGTTTTAACATGCGCACATCTACGTTATTGGCATATAGATAAATAGATAATTACTCTTGGAGTTCAATCAATAAATCAATCAATTTATTTCCTTTTGATTAGGCGAAGTACAGGACAATAAGCTGCTTGACGAGGTCGTGACCCCGTTCACAAGTTGACAAAGCAGCAGCATTGGCAGATAATCATGCATAACGAATGTCAAATAAACCTTTAGGTGTATCAACACAAAAGTAATACAAAAACTTATTTTGAAAGCACTAAAACAAAAAGAGTCTAGCTCAAATGTATAGCATTGAAGTGGCATGATCATAGAGAGCAATAAGTAGAAAGGAAAGAATGGTCATAAATATTGAGAGATGTATTATTCAGGAGAATATATCAGCTAAACGAAATGCTTATAGTGACAGTTTTGTTTAAAGTAAGGATCAAACTTTCGCGTGTTAAAAAGTTTAACAGAGAAGGTTGTCTGTACAACAATGAGTGTTCGTCATAAAACTTTTTTGTCCAAACTTTTTTGTGCCTGGTGAGTCAGACACTTGTGTTTACGTTAAGTTTAGCAAAACTTATTGTGGTAGTGGCACCATGCTCAACAAACTCATTATTACATAACATCAGTCTGTAAATCTAAAAAGAGAAAACTGGAAGAATATCATATTTTCGAAAAAGGAGCTTTGTAGAGGACAGATAGTGTTCAGCAGCAATATGTCGAACGGCTCTTGTCTTTAGTAAGTGCAACTTGCGCAAATTAGTGACACCGTCACAAATACAAATACGAATAAATAATAATTTACTTATATGGATATATGTTTGTAAGAAATAGTACCATATGGGCTCGAGTGTAAACTGGGCGAGCGATAAGAAGGACCACGAAATCCGATTAGAACAGCCGGCCCACATGAAGGGGTGCTCTCTCTCTGTATCTCGGACTATATATATATATATATATATATATATATATATATATATATATATATATATATATATATATATATATATATATATATATATCTGAACCTGATGTCATTATGTAGCTTTCAGTAATGTTGTCGTGCAGTGTTCTAGCTACTCATAAGGTTAGAAACCTCATGTCACCGCTTGGTGTCATGCATGCAAAGCAATGTAGAGCATAGCCATACCATGTATACCAAGGGGGTGGACAAAAGAAATGAGGAGAAAAGAATGGATATCAGTATGCATGTGAAACAATTTAAAAATACCCATCCATAGATTAGCGAACAGGCGCGAAAGAGAAGTGACGGTAAGGACAATCGAAAAAATGAAGAGAGAGGTCAAAGCAATGCAGCATAGTCGTGTGTGGCGTCACGCAAGCCAAAGCCAACGATCGAAAAGGGATTTCAAGGTGATGAGTAGGGTATAGGGTAAAACACATCACAGTAGACCCAAAAGTGAATGCGAGAAGGAGGGACATGAGGAGGGGCGAGGGCCCCACGAATAAACGTTTCATTTGTCTTTGTGGCTGCATTGCTGAAATTCCAAGGCACGCGAGCGTCGCTCAAGAAACAGAGATCGTCCAGTAACGCTCACACGCTGCGTTCGTCGTGTTAACGTCTGTTCTCCTGTCTCGTACGTCCCAAGCGCAGTTTGAGTTCGTGCAAAAGTATCCTAACAACTACCCCCAAACACCCGCTACTTGAGTTCGTTACTGAAGGACTGGAAAATCACTGCACTTCCTGCACATTTCACGTTAAGTGCAAATGCATAAGCCCTTTATCACTTGATTTACCTTTGCAGATTTTCCTAGACCAGCCTTGACCAAAGTTGCAGCAACAAGCAACAGCTCGTTCGAAGTCGCCTGGACATTCCCGCAAGATGACACTCGTCTGTACAAAGGCTTTCAAGTGTTGTACTGTCCTACTCATCAAGATATCTGTATCGTGCTCCACACTACGGAGAACAACGTGACAGTGTCAGGACTGGCTCAAAACAGCGCCTTCAATATCTACGTGCAAGCACAGCTCACGAATTTTGACGGAAGGCCAATCTTAGGACCTGCAGCTACAGCATCGATTACTACTTGGAATAATCGTGAGTGCACACTGCTGGAAACATTTCTTGTGGTTGGCGTCCTAGTTCAGAGCATGGGGAAGAGTGCTTTAAAGCCACGATACAGGACTGAACTCCCAGTCATATGAGCAATGCGCGCCTCATCGGTGACACACGCATGGCTCAGAGCTCGCTCTACTTTAAAAGAAACAACAACTCTGCTTCCCATATTCAGAGTAATCGCATGCAAACCTTACCGCATGCAAATATTAAATAGCATGCAAACACCGCTAATTCAAATCTTTTTATTCACGCGCACACCTCAACGAAACACAGCTATACCTCTAACCTCACATTTCTTCCTCCCTTGTGTGATCATGTTGATATACGTTCACGTTAAATCTCCCTGAAAATACTCGTAAAAGAAGACTATACTCGAGTACAAGAAACTTAATTTCGAGGCCATACACCGCGAATTATGTACAGCCGTCAGCACGCCTAACTCTAAACTCCACCGCGTGCCGTTTACCCGCTTTGATGGACGTCAGTGCCACTAAGCGCTGGAGAAGCAATGTTTTGACGTAGTGCTATGATTTCACGAATTGCTGATAACGGCGCGTGAGCTGTTGCAAGCTATGGTTCATTGCCCAGTAAAGAATGTGGCAACAAATTTCATGGACACGCGTGAGCACACCGCCACGAGCGAAACGAGGCGAAAAATGGCTAGCCAAGTGAGTGTGTTTGACTTAGAGCCCTATATGGACCTGAATTTTTGACCGAGCCCTGGCCGGGCCCGGAACCTGTTTAAACATACCAGCCCGAGCCCAGTCGGCTAGTCAGAGAGAGACCTGGGCCAGCCAAGAAAAAAATTTGCCTATATCAAATGGCCCAGCCCGACCGCAGATGAGGCCCGACATCGGCCCAAGTCAATAATTTAGGTGGCGTTGCCTGAACGCGTTGTCGACAACAACGCACTTTAAGTGACTAATATGTACAGATGGGTCCGCTGTTGGTGGGAACACCTGCGTGAGCAGCATGTTTAGATTTCGCTATCTCACGGAATCATAGCGGCTTAGATATCCATAAAGCCACTGGTGGTGAAAAGTTCCTACTGCTCTTGACAGACTATTGACTGGCATGAATATTGTTTCTTAATCCAGTTGCTTTTAGAGGGCCAGGAATATTGATAGTATGCATTGGAGTGTTCCCTTTACCATTGAAATATACTGTACATACACTTTCGTGGCGCATGCTGAACTAACAATTGTACTTTAACCTATGGTAATTTCTTGTAAAACAACGGTAACGGTGGCAACAGGTGAGCTAATATACTGCGTACAATAAATGTTTGCTTGACAGAGTTACAGTGTACGCACTTTTTTTTTGCAAATACTCAATCGGGATGCAGCCAAGGCTTCGACGAAAGCCCATCTGGTCAGAAAGAATAATTTAACAAGAAATTCACCCCGTTTCTGCTTCTTAATCCGCAAATGTCGTCGAAATACGATAAGCTTGCATCTGGAGAGATTGAACAAAGCGTTTATTTGATGTTCTGCGCAAGAAAATCGGTGAATGGTATTCTGGAGGCGCTGCATTAGAGTGACTCCAGCGTGCAGCGGACTCGCTAACTCGCGAATCTCCCTCACAGCCAGTTTTATTGCTACGTTGCCTTTGAGCGCTCAACACAAGCCTACATGCAAACTTGAAACAGAGGAGACAAGGGTAGTTGTCAACGACTGCAGGGGAAACACCAAAAAAGATCACCGGAAGAAAATGACACTATTTCGCCAAAAGGGCGAAACAATGATTGTGATAGCAAGACATTCGATTGTTTTACGGAGCAATAATAAATGGAGTAAACATGCCCTTGCTAAGAAACCAAGTATCCTGCGGCGCGGCCACAGTGAATGACCCCAACAAGAAAATACACAGTAAAAATATTTACGTGGCACGCATGTGATTTTACGCGGTACCACACGCTTCAGATACCTCCCCTGCGTATTCTGCCTAAATAACTCATGGCGAACGGTGCAGAACCTGCAAATCGTGCATAGCCGCTGAATGCCTAGCTGTGTCTCAAAAAGCTTTCTCGGTGGCTAGCTATACTCGTGCGCATGTTGTCTAGCGCAGTTCGCGATTGTGGCAGGGATAATTGTACAACATCAGTTTCACCGAAAAGGTTCTGATAGTGACAAACTGCAATGTTATACTAAGTGAGGCTGGCAGTCAACTCATGTAGATGCCATCTCACGTAACTCTACTAAACGCTGGCGTAAGACCACACGGCCGCTTCAGGTACACTTCCGGCATCGTTTTTTTCTTGAGAGCTTAGCCCGTAGAAGCTCCCACCTGCTGGGAATCATTGTTGCGATAGCTCGGCAACCATAAGTGCCCCCCCCCCTTGTTCACTCACGAGGTAAGCGTGCGCGCCGACGACCCTGGCCGCAAAGGCGATGTTCGCTCCGTGGAAAGAGGAGGCTATTGCGTCCTTAACCGTATTTATGTACATACATATAGATTTACGTGAAAACCAGCTGAGACTGTCCATATAACTCACATCCCAATCAAAGTGGTTCATTCTGGGCCACACCTTGGGCAACAAGAGCCGAAATAGAAGTGCAAACTATACTGAGTGTTCACTATCATTCTGCAGAGGCTTCAGACACATTTCCTCGGTAACCTCCATGTATTTCCTGTGCCTTCTCACAATCTGTCCTTCGGTGCAATCCGGGAATAGTACAGAAATTTTCCCAACCATCGCAATGCAAGTGAAGCTTCACCTCACAATACACCCAGGCTGGAGAACGACCTACTCTAGGAAAACCAGATAAATTCGTTGGTTATATTTAGGGTACTCCCCTTATAACAATTTATCGTTTTCACATTCATGTTAAACATGCTCGGATTCAAAAATACACATGAAAACTAATATTGATCGCGATTATATTATCAAGTAAACGTTATCTTTTTTTTTGCTCTGTACATGTAGAGATTTAATTTGTTTGTTCTTCTGGAGTTCTTTTCAACAAGCCCTGCACTATGACATTTTCATGTGGAAATGGCGTGAATGTCTCCAATATTAATGTTTCGACGGGATTCTGATCGCAGTTCCGATGCTGCATACCAAGTATGCAGCGAACATAGAAGAAAGTAATGACTGCCTGCTGCAATGGACTTGCTACAACAGCACCATCGACTACTTCCAGGTAGGAGCTTCAGACATAACGACTGTAGTTTGCACCACGAAATAGGTGAATATGTCATTCTACTTTTCTCGCTGGCGCGCCGAATAATTCCCTATTCATGCTTTAAACGGGTCCCGCAACACTTTTTGAGAATGGTACAAAAACGCTTGGTAGTCGACGCTACCAAGAACACGCGAGCCTAAAAATGACAATTACTTCTCAGAGCCAACTAGAAATCACTTTTTCTGTTATACAAATGCACCCAAAGTCAGCGTCATTGGCTGATTTGTGAGCTGCATAGTTGTCGTTGCCACTGCAGGCTGACGCTCTTTGGCCACAGGCACGGCGGGGCAGTATCGTAGATCGACGTATCTTAGATCTTAGATTTCTAGTTTACTATATTGATTTGCCAGTATGTATTTCTTCTAATCTGAAACTGTTTGCAGACGACTGCGTTATGTTCCGGGAAAATAACAGCCTAAATGGCGTCAGTGCCCTTCAAAATGACATTGACTTCATCTTTAACTGCCACCCGAATTGGCAAATGGAACTAAATATTTCCAAATGCAAGGTATTGCGCATTTCCTGATAATCATATTCTCCTGCTACTTACTCACTTAACAGCATCTCACTCAGATCAGTCACCACTTACTGTTATCTAAGCGTACGCATAACCACTTCTTTTTAAGCTGGTCACTCCATACCCGCTCCATTATTATTAATGCAATCCGCATGCTTCGGTACATTTGTCGCAACTTCTCTACCGCACCTGTCTTATTTAAACTACTAATGTACAAGACGCTGATACGTAGCGAGATAGAATACGCCGCTGCAGTATGGGATCCGAGTTCAATTAATTTATTTAATGCTCTTGAAGTAATTCAGAATAATTTTGTTTGCTTTATTCTTCACAACTACAGTCGTCACACTAGCATTTATGCCATAAAAATTCACTCGAACTGCCGTCTCTTGCCCGTCCACGTATGCTCTTCCGCCACTGTCTTATCACAAAATTTGTCATCATGTTCCAACTCTTCGCGATGCACTTATTTTTCAGCCTTGTTACGTACCATATAGTATTGATCATCTTAATAAAGTTGGTGTTATGTTTGCCTAACCGAAACATGCAGCGATTCATTTATTCCAGAACGTCAGTAGACTGAAACCGCCTTTCCGGATCTGTGAACATCTTCACCGATCATCACTTGTTTTGTTCTGCGCTAACTAGCCTTGTATAAACGCCCACACTTACTTGTTCTGTTTGTACACAATGCTTTATTTTGCTCTTTTTACATTTTATTTATTTTTTATTATAACCTCACACTGTATCAGTAGAAAATCGTGTTTCACCCCTCTACATTATGCCATTGGTTCGGAGGATATTACAAATTGGATAAATAAATAAATAAATATTTTAGTTACTCTTTAAGCATCTAGTATCTCTATCGCGATACGCCGGCAAGGAGGAGTATCTGTCTCTGTATTTCTGTTACATTCGATAATGTGTCGTGCGTCTAAAGATAAAACATACTGCGATCGCAACGCTACCGTGCAATACATTAATCACTACTTCTCTTCTAAAGCTGTCACTCATGTCCCTAAGCCACCTTATTAAAACTAAGGGCAGTGACATAATTTTATCTTTCTGCTCTACTACAACATTGAGGGCCAGCGATGAGTTATGAACGTCCCTTTTGGTGGAGCGGTGCAACATGACAGAACTCGCGCAGTCAGAACAGTACCTAGTGTGCAAACGTAGACATTCGTGCACTTGTACGCGTGCTTTTTGTTCTTGCTTTATAAATTATCTCTATTTTTAGTTGCGTCAGAGCAATGACACTTACTCTTAGCCACTGATCAATGCCACGTGCCACAAGGCATGCATATGATCCTGCAACTTTTGATGCCACTCTCTTGTGTGGTGCTTCGTTAGAAAATCTGAAGCGCTGGGTTGTCAATGGCACAGCTGCAGTGGTAGAGTGGCTGAGGTACTCGGCTGCTGACCCGCAGGTCGCGAGATCGAATCCCGGCTGCAGTGGCTGCATTTTCTATGGAGGCGAAAACGCTGTAAGCCCGTGTGCTCAGCTTTAGGTACACGGTAAAGAACCTCAGGTGGTCGAAAAGCAAAGTGCTTTAGCGACTGTACCACCACGGAGGGGCACGACTTCATTATCGTTGATTGCATACGCGGGGGAACTGTATTTGTTTCAACCAGTTCGATGAATACAGATCATCTAAGGAACACGCACTCATGCTCACTCACAAGCTTCGATGGGAATTCCAAAAGGACTTGTTTTTGGGCTAGTTGGTGCATACTTGTTGCAGAATACTGTGACGAAAAAAACATGAGGTGAAGCACGAAGAGCAGGAGAGAAGAGAGAACAGCGCCAACTACCAACTGTTTAATGACCGTCTAGGAAACGCACTGGAAAGAAGACGAAACCACGCATGCGTCCAAAGCCAACAAAAATGCATTTTTTGGATAAATTAGTGCCTAGTTCGTGACGCTGTGTGATGTTTGTTGGTTGTGCACGCATGCGCGGTTTTGTCTTCTTCCCAGTGCGTTTCCTAGACGGCCATTAAACAGTTGGTAGTTGGCGCTGTTCTGTCTTCTCTCCTGCTCTTCCTGCTTCACGTTATGTTTTTCCGCCTCAGTCTTCTGCACCTTCGATGTCAAATTGCTGCCACCGAGTGATGCCATTGTTGTTTACCAGTGCAGAGAAAAGGCTAAATTACACCAGAAAACTAGAAACACGAAAAAACAAAACTCCTGCATTGGATTAGCTTTTTTATGAACAATGCTAATGATCCTGTAGACAATACCTGGATGTATTCTTTTCATGTTTTCCTCTGTGCTACACAAAAAAATTTGGCCCCGTATCTGCACGTTTCACTTCAAATGTTGTCAAAAGAAGATAGTCTTGCGTGTGTAGAGATCGAACAAAACATTTTCTTGATGATATGCGCGAGAAAATTGGTGAATTTCATTCTGGAAGCGCTGCTGCGTCAGAGAGTGTCGATCCGTACAGCGAAGGTGAACGAGCGCATTCAGGCACCTTAGACACGAGCGCTATCTGGTAGTTATTTTCGAAAATGAAGGAAGGCGTACGTGCCTGGGGAGAAAGCTGCGCGCCTCACCTGTCTCGGAGGCGATAAAGAGTATAGAACGCAAAGCGACGGCCAGAAGCCAACTTCATGTCGTCTTAGCAAAGCGTCGGAAACACTTGCATTTTTTAACAACGCGTTGCACTGTCAGCACAGCGTGATAAACACTATAGTCCTTAGAATTACTTGTGTGTGCCTCCTCTAGTATAAAGGCACACACACAAAACATCGACGTGTTGTTATGGTGCCTCAGATATGCGCAATAATTGCTTTTTAATTGATGATCGCACGAGTATGAGCGCTGAATCTTGAGCAATATTGGTAGGCGCTGCGGATGGGGTTGTGCGTTTGAGGCGTCGTTTGGTGCTGTTTAAGGCATCGTTATCGTGGACAAACAGACAAATGTACACACAGACAGACACGCGGAAATTTTGGCGTCGAAGATTCCCACGAAAAACTATCGTCTTTAAAAGTTGGCGTGCACGGAATACATGCAGAAGCGTAGTAAAGGAGTGTGTGCTTCGGCTTCGTAGCCTCGGCTGTGCTGCCACAACCAACGCTAGTGGATTCACTTCCAAAATTTTGCATGTCAATCCACTGCGGCTTAGAAACATTTTGCAATTGTGGCAGTTTACGCACCCAGTCATGCCACTCTTCAGTGCGTTTGGTGCAATATAGCCACGGTCACGCTTGCACTACAAAAGCAGACACAACCAACCTGAAGATCCTGAGGTAGACGTTGTCGTCCTATGCCAATGCACGTGTCCGTACTTCTGCCTGGCAATGATAAATGGCGCAAGAAACATCGTCGGCTCAATACGCTGCAAAATACCTTGACCAGCTTCTGCTCCCTCCAAAAGTAAACTCCAGTGAGTTTACAGTAGGTCCCGTCAGCTGCCTTGTTAAGAGGGTAAATTAAAAGAAAGTGAGCCAAATGAATTTAGAAAAAAAAGAAGTGAGAGCAACAATGCAACGTATTTTCCTTACAAATAAACTTAACATGAGGGAATTCCAGCACCTTAAGATTTAAAAAAATTAAATGCCAAATTTCAGAGAACTGGAGATTTACCAGAAGTACATTCTGACAGACGCCGAATTTCCTCCGAAAATTATTACAGAAAACACCCTCTAGACTCCAACTCCGAAAACGCGGAAAATAACCACCCTTATAGGCCAAGAAGAACTAAAGAAAAGGATTCTTCGGGTCTTGTTTTGTTGTTCGACACAATGTGCGCCAAGAAGGGGTGACAAGAAGCTACACATTGAGTGCAAAGTTAAAAACAATTCACAATATTTTACAGATACAAACCAGATAGCTGGAAGTCAAAGGGAATTCAGCATTCACTTTCACACCTCCACACACCTAGGGATATTGTTCCGATTGGCTTACTGCACAAAATATATATTAACTGTAAAAGCAATGTTTTATTTGTTTTTAAAAGTCTGCCATTACACATAATGACTTTTTACTCTGAAGCACGCGTGAAAATTTGCTTCGTGTTTCAATAATATTACAAAGCCTGTCAGGCCTAAGACGCGCAGAAATATCTCCCCTTTATTGGGGTATAAGAATGTGCAACAAGCTCTCTGACACCAATGTCAACATAATCGTGAACCAATAACTACTAGAAGTGAACTAACTTTATTGTTTCCCTCTGATTTCCCGCATTCAAGTGCTTTATCACATAAATATATTCTTTTACTGCTGATCTGATACTGTTGTCGCTGTTTAATATTTTCTGCATTTACATGGCATTTCTTCATAAAGTTTCTTCCTGATGTGTTTATGTGCAAAGAAAGGTTCGTTTCCTGGTCATCCTTACCTTTTACCTAATACACAAGATAAACAACCCCAGCCGTTTCATCATTTCTGGTGCTGCCACGGGAAATTTGTCCAGCTACCCTTATTTGTAGTACACCAGCGTTAGGAACGCTACTGACTTGGTTCCTCGTACAATCGACTTCGCTATTATTTACGATTCTCTTTTGGTCACACTCAATGTAGCATCCTTATACACCATCATTCCGCATGCAGACAGAAGCATGGCTGTCGCCAAGAAGCGCCATCAGCCCATATACTTACCGATTGCTACATATTGGCAACATTGTTCAGGCTTATTTCACAGTTAAATAACTTTTATTTGAAGCACAACTCCAAGCGTCGAAGCGGCAAGTCAACCAGTGCGCGGATTGGATACGACAACGCCAATATATTTATGGTCTTGCTTAAAAATAAAATATTGCCGACCCACGTAATAAAACCTTTTTGTTAAAAACGTTACCATGACCTTTTTCTTATCTAAAGACACGATGAACAGGAGTTCCTTTCATCCATATCTGATTTGAACAATGTCCACCAATCAACATCATTTTCTTACACCTATTCTCCATCTGCGATTAGCATCCTTGATGTCAGCATATTTAGCTGTAAATGATAAGATATTCACTGCCCTCTACAGGAAGCCCACAAACTGGTGTCAGTATTCACAAGTAGCCACGCCAAACATTGCAAGACTAGCAAGTCGGGTTGATATGTGGGGTTTAACGTCCCAAAACCACCATATGATTATGAGAGACGCCGTAGTGGAGGGCTCCGGAAATTCAGACCAGCTGGAGTTCATTGAAGTGCACTAAAATCTGAGCACACGGGCCTACAGCATTTTCACCTTCATCGAAAATGCAGCCGCCACAGCCGGGATTTCATCCCGCGACCAGCTGGTCAGCAGCCGAGTGCCTTAGCTACTAGACCACCGCGGGGGGACTACGAACTTAGGTTATACACTTTAAAAGAATCAGTTCAGAGCAACCATATCTTCAAAAAAATTGCCCAACAATAAATGATGTTCCAGTGAAGCAAGACTATAGTATACGTGCCACAGATAATCTATGACACAATAAAACGTGCCGATGTGCATTATCGTAGAACGCTGTTGTGCACTGCTAAAAAATCAACTGCGTCACCGCAGACAAACCTACAGTCCTCACGCACTCTTTCAACTTTCAACTTTCACGTTTATTTCAGACAAAGACAAATTTTTATATTTGTCCTGTCTATGAGGTGTGACAAAAAGACGCAAGTGCCTGACTGAGTGTCACATCCCTTTCTAGACGCATATAAGTCAAACATCACTGACAGTTTTATATTCAAAAGTACGTACAAAAGATTACATATACTATACATATTTAGGCAAAACATATACAAGATTCTATAGATATATGCAAATTTAATCCCGGCTGCGGCAGCTGCATTTGTGACGGAGGCGAAAGTGCTGTGGGCCCGTGTGCTGAGATTTGGGCGCACGGGAAAGAACCCCAGGTGGTCGAAATTTCCGGAGACCTCCACTAGAGCGTTTCTCATAATCATATGGTAGTTTCGGGACGTTAAATCTCACAAATCAATCAATCAGATATATGCATTGTTCTATATACACATAAAACAGAAAGATTTTATAAGTGTATGTTCAGTATAGACTGCTAAAAGATAAAAATGGAATTATTTTTGTAATGAAAAGAGGTATGAAGTTAACTTTTTGGAAGCATTTCGTGTGCATCGTCTCCTGTACCAAGTTTATTACAGTAGAATGATGATTTTAAAACTCTGCTATAGCATAAAATTGTTTTTGCATACCATAGTTAGTTCGTAAAAAACCTTTATCATATATAGTTTTTCTAGTTTCGTAAGTGTGTCCCTTCACCATGAATTGTCGATAAAATCTGTCCTGTCATGACTTTATTTTCTAGATTAATGCAATGCCTAGCTTCTTTTCCAGTATGTGTTGCATTGGTAATAGGGTATTTGTTTTAAAAAGTGGAGCGGAGTGAGTTAGATATGGTCCATTCTCAATAACTCGCAATATACGTTTTTGTAGAATGTGCAGCTTTCTAAGGTTACTTTTCTTTGTTGTTTCCCCACACAAAGAGGCAGTATTGTAAATTAGAATCAATAGTGCCTAGTATAGCTGAATTTTTAACCACCGGGGCAAAAGTTGCTTCGCTCTACTTATAACACCTATTGATAGTGAGATGCGTCTTGTGAGGTTATCGACATGAAGAGACCAGCTGAGATTTTCTTCGAAGAGAACCCCAACAACTATATGTATTCTTACACGTTGGATGCTCTCGCTACGGAATTTCAAATGTAAGTCAATCCTGATAGTCTTATTTCTGGAGCGAAAAATTATATATTTTATTTTTTGGTATTTAGTTCAAGTTTGTTTACATTTAGCCACTCAGCAAATTCTTGAGCCATTTACTAGCCTGCACTTGAAGAATACGTTCATGCTCTCCTGAAAAAAAAAATAAATTCGTGTCGTCGGCGTGAAGAATTATATCTGACGTCAACGCAATTTTCACTATATCCTTCATATATAATATGAAAAGAAGTGGTTTAAGGATGGAACCCTGAGGAGCACCGTATTTAATTTCTCCCAGAACTGATTTTGAATGATTGGTGTCCGTGTACTGGTAGCGGTTTGTCAAATAACAACGATAACAACGTATAAGGTCGAGAGCAAGTCGCATAACGCCATATTCGTTTAACTTTGTGAATAAGATATGCCTAATTGAGTTAAACGCATTTTTAAAATCAAGCAATATCCCTAGAGTATACTTTTTGTCTTCAAAATTCTGAATTATTTGTTCTTTGATACCTAAAAGAGCCATTTTACTTGACTTTTTTTTCTGAAAGCCGTACTGATTGCCTGAAACTACATCATTTTTAGTACAGAAATTAATAATTCTTACAATATTCATTTGTTCAAAAAATTTTGATAATAGTGGTAATACCGAGACTGGCCTGTAGTTGTTCATGTCATTTCTGTCGCCTCTCTTAAATAAAACTCCTACTCCTGTAACTTTTAGTTTATCAGGAAACATGCATGTAGCCAAAATGAGGTTGCATATGTGTGATAGAAGACTCCCGATACTGTCGACAACTGCTTTTATTGGCTCGGCTTTTATCTCGTCTTCGCCACATGCAGATGCATTCTTTAACTTTAGTATTTAGGATTTGATTTCATCTTCTGTTGTTGGCTCCATAAAAAAAACTTTGAAAAGTTATGCCCAATGTATGACCTGTAATTATGCCTGACATAATTATCACGTACCGATGCTCCACATTTTAAACAGTGTTCATTGAACCTATTAGTGAAATATATACCGGTATAACTTATATCGCTGTGTACAACGCTGATTTGTTCTTTTTGGGCAGTAGGCTTTTTTAATGTTTGCCACACACCTTTGGGGTCATTGAGAATGTTTTCAAACTTCCTTTCGTAGTAACAGTTTTTTGCTTCTTTGATCTCATGGCCTAGTTTGTTTCTAATTTTCTTATAACCAGTTAGGAGATGAGGTTGTCCAGTTTAAATGAACTGACTAAAAAGTTGATCTCGTTCTTTCATTTGCTTTAGAAGCAACGTAGTAACCCAAGGTTTTATACATTTCTAGTTTTGTGTCATCGTTGTTTCGAGAAATGCTTAATCATAAAGTTTTTTATAGTGATTGACAAAATATTTGTAAGCAATGGCGGTATCTGTTAATTGATACTTGAGACCCCGAGGTTTCACTAACAGACGTTTGAAAAGCAGCAACGTTGCTTTTGTTAATCTTTCTACGTTAGAAAGCTTTATTGGCATACATTATTGTGTTTTTAATGAGGGTTGAAAAACAAAAATTAGCATGTGATCACTTCCATCAGATAGGAACCCCGCAGGGGCGTCTGTGCAAGCAGGCGTTTGGTGTGTCGCGACACAATGGGCCCGAGCTAACAGGGGGGGGAGGGGGTTGACTCCTTCTCACACCAGCCATGCGTGGCTTTGCCGTATCCGGGGAAAATGGGATCCTCGAGGTTGAGCTGACGCTAGGTGATTAGACCTTTAGGCCCCCCGGCAGAGTCAACACACCCCTTTGTGCCCGGCTTCACGTAGAGGGCACCCATGAGCTGGCCCACCAAGGGGAAATCGGCAGTCATCTTTTCCTATCTCTCTCTACCTACATCTTCATCTTTATCTTTCCCTTTTTATCTGTCCTGTCATCTTCTCTTTTCCGTTCACTTCCAAATTTTCTGGCGGGGAGCGTTAGCCCTGTGTAGTTACCCAACCTTGGGTAGTTATATTTGGTTATAGCGGCGATGCATGGCTGCCGTCTCCAAGTGTTCACTATTCGACCTTGTAGCGTCCCCTTGTTGGGCTCGGTGGCGGGTGGCCACCGACACCGCGAAACTGTACACAATCTGTATGGCCAACTTTTTCCCCCTCTCCCTGATCACCACCCGAAAAGTGGCGCACCCAAAACCGTTTCTTTTTTCCAAACCAAAGCAGTCCTTTTCCAAGTTTCCTGTCATGCTTAGCCAGAAAGAGAACAAAACAGTCCGAAGAGTCTCACCTTTTCTTGTTTCGAAAACACTCGTCGAAGCAATCGGCCCAGGATATCGTGTAATGGAGTTGTGAAGCGACGACCTCCTTTTGGTGGTGCGCGACAAACTCCAGTACGACAACTTACAAAAACTGGTAGCGTTTGGGGATGTCTCAGTCTCAGTGGGCCCACACACGTCAATGAATACAGTGCGCGGTGTGGTCTCTGATAACGACCTGCTGGGATTGTCCGAAAGTGAATTATTGAATTATTGAAATATTGAAAGGCTGGCAAGACCAGAATGTAGCCAAGGTCCAAAGAATAGTTATACGACGGGACAAAAAAGAAACACCCGCAAAACACATAACACATAATCCTCACCCTTGGGTACAGTGACTTACCTGATTCAATAGAAATTGCCTATTGCAAGCTCCGTGTCAGGCCCTATGTGCCAAACCCTCGCAGATGCTTCAAGTGCCAGCGCTTTGGACATGGGTCTAAACGTTGCAGCGGGAGCATTACTTGCGCAAATTGTGCATCCAACGAGCACGCATTAGATACGTGTACCTCAACAACATCATGCTGTGCGAATTGTGAAGAAACCATGCTGCCTACTCTAGATCATGCCCAATCTAGAAGAAATAAAAACAAATCCTTGAGATTAAAATGAAGTTCAATATGCCCTTTCAAGAAGTACGTAAACGGTTCTCCATTCGTCAGTCCAGCTCATCTTTGCCGATGTGACGCACCGGGGCGCCACGCCGCATCTTTCCGTGCCCGCAAATGTCACATAGAAGGAGGCTGCGGGCACGCCACAAGAGCCCCCGGCTGGAGCAGCCAGTACTGCTCCACCACATAACAAAGAGGGCCCGCAGACTCCCCAGTCTGCTGGATCTCGGACCACTGGAAGAGCAGTTAGGTCCGAAAGTTCTGTGAATGTGCCTGCCGAGCCGGCACTACCACCACCTCCCAAGAGGCGATGGATAAAGTACGACTTCTCCCGCGCCCGAGACGCCGAAGGAGAGGCGCAGCTCTTTGGAGTGCAATAAAAAGAAATACTACAATTTACAGGGCAACAACTTTGTTCACAAAGCACCACATGGTTAAAAATGACAGAAATTTTACAGTGGAACGTCAGAGGACTGCTGAAAAACCTCGACGATATTCAAGAACTTTTACACAAACATACGCCAAAAGTTCTGTGTGTACAAGAGCCACACTTGAAACTGAAACACACAAACTTTCTACGTTATTACGCTATTTTTCGAAAGAATCTGAATGATGCAGTCACGTCGTCCGGTGGTGTTGCCAGTGTTGTGGATCCAAGAACTGCCTGTACACATTTACCACTTCAGACGTCTTTTGAGGCAATAGCCGACCGAGCCGTTATCTTCAACAGACTGGTCACAATTTACTCCATTTATATACCTCCTCAGCACCAACTTAGTAAACAAGAAATCCAGGCGTTAATTGATGAACTTCCAGAACTGTATCTTCTCCTTGGAGATTTTTACGCACATAGCAGTCTGTGGGGCGACTCGCGCTGCGATGCACGAGGTGGTCTGATTAAACACTTTCTTTTCTCCTCTTGCGCGTGTCTCCTCAATAAGAGAGAGGCAACATATTATAGCCTCGCTAATCATACCTACTCCTCTATCGATTGTACCTTCATCGCTTCTTCCACCACATTACTGGAAAAGCGTTAATAATCCTTCTTCTGGAAGTGATCACTATCCTGTAGTTCTGAGCTCAGCAGTACCAAATGAAAGTCCTCCACATGTTCCAAAATGGCTGATAGAAAAAGCTGATTGGGACCAGTTTTGCAAGGCTGCTAGATTAAGTTGGACTGACATATGCGGTTCTAGCTTAGATGCAGCTGTACAATACTTCACTGCTTTTGCAATTGAAACTGCAGCTAAGTGCATTGCACAAACCTCTGGAGTCATACATTATCTAGCGATTTAACACTCTTGATAGAGGAATAAATGAGAATCCTGGTACATTTGCAGCAAATAAAGCATTAGAAAACAATAACGGCAATAATGAAAATAGTAACTGGGTTCACGGCACTGCAGCTGCGAAGGGCACTGGACAACTCAAAACAATTCCAATTGTAACTACTCTTCCTAAGTGCAGCTGTCTTCTGTTTTCTGTTTCATTTTACTACGCGATCAATTGTGCCATGCATGACATGCCTAACAGCAACCTTGAGCAGGGAGGCCCCTACTGCAGGCGCAATCCAGAAGCGGGCAAGGAATTCTCATTGCACCCGCTTACCAGCCTCTGCCGCAATACGCGGCACCGCTCTTTCTACGAAGAAATGTTGACGGGGCTCCGAGTAGTTAAAGGCTTAGAGCTTCCTGAAAAAGCTCTTTTTTGCCCCACACCAAACCGCCAGTGCCAGGAGGCGCCGTCTGGTCGGGAAGAATGCGTTAGTGAAAGGAAGCATACACAGACCATTGACATCAGAAAGGTGAAGGGGAGCAAGGGGAGAGAGATGAAGAGGGAAGTGGAAGGGGGTGCCCGAGGGGAGTCCACCTTACTTTATTTTTCTTTTATCTCTTTTTTTCTTTTTTTCTTTTTATCTTCTTTTTCCTTCTTTTTTTCTTTTTTCATTTTTTCTGTCTTTTTCCTCTTTCCTTTCCCTCTGATTTGAGACTGTATAAAGCTCAGCACCAACAAACTGTACCTTTAATCCTGATGAAGGCCAGACTCTAGGGCGAAACGTCGAAATAAACCACGTTGGGACCGCTCACGCAGGATCTACTGGACTATATGCAACGCCACGGCGACTCAAGCACCATGCCTGCTTATAAGTATATATATATATATATATATATTTATATATATATATATAAATATATATATATATATATATATATATATATATATATATATATATATATATATATATATATATATATATAGAATACACGACGAAGTACAGAATAAGAACAGCTGGCCCAGAATCGGGTGTAGTCTCTTTTCTCTCTGTTACAATGGCGCAGCCGACGAAGAAGAAGGCTTGCATCGCAGCTTCATCATCCAGGACAGCTGCGATAAGCGCAGCCTGAGGACGGCATCAAGGCCTCCTTGACAGCTGTTCACCTGCCTATTGGTGAGCTGCCCACTGGTAACAAGTTCACTTGCTACGTGATGCCAAACAGGCTCAAAAGAGTGTGCCACACTCGCCGCCATGGCTACTGGTGGCGCTGACTGACACTCCCTCGTTTAATTCACATATAAACACTATAAAGGGGCTGCGGGATAGCTGTCGTGGTAGCTCAGTGGTAGAGCATCGAACGCGTCATTTGAAGGTCGCAGGTTTGGATCCTGCCCACGGCAAGTTATCTTTTCACCCACTTTTCTTCATATTTTCATTACAATTTGGTCTAATATCTTTCCCTATACTTTCCTTGGCAACATTGTCTGTTAGATCCCAATAATATTGTGTAAAAACACGAAAAAACTAGCCCTTAGGTATACACTTCATTCCTTATATATAAAGATATATATATATATATATATATATATAGAGAGAGAGAGAGAGAGAGAAAGAGATATTATGAGACCACGTTCAGTACGGCAGTAACCAGGTTAAATTTCTAATATAGATGTGCAAGTCAGAGAGGCCCAGCCCACGTGACATACTATGATAATAACTACATTGGTTTTGTCATACAGATGAAGATGAAGTACATAGTCATCGCTCACACTGTTTGCCCCCCTTCGCGAAAGAGGGCAGCAAGTTAGAAATGGTTGGGACGCTACTAAATATATGGTTTTGGTCGAGAGACGTGGGCGATCTCAGCCCGGCGGTGAAGACGATCAGGAGCCGCGTTGACAGAAGCAATGCGTTAGTTGACTTCGGATGTTCGTTCCAGGATGGTGTATGGACCGAGATATCGGTGAAGAAATTTTTTGCAGAGCCCAGGTGCACGAACAGGTGTCAACAAAAGAACTTCATCTCCTGGGCGGAACAGAACAACTCGATGCTTTGCATCAATGTTGATTTTCCTCTTGTCCTGAATGGTAGCAGTGTTGGCGTGGGCGACTTCATGGCAGCGGGTGACGCGAGCGGCGAACTCTTCCGGGGGAGATGAAGATGGAATAGAAGATGTGAAAAAAGTGGTGTCCAGAAAAAAAGTTGGCACACAGCCATACACGAGAAACAAGGGGCTGTAATTCGTAGTACGCTGTATGGCAATGTCATATGCGAACGTGACGAAAGAAAGTATAGTGTCCCCGTTTTTGTGATCCGGTCAAAGGTACATAGAGATCATGTCGGAGAAAGTTCTGTGAAAACGCTCAGTCAGACCTTTAGTTTCTAGGTGACACCTTGATGTGGTATTGTGGATGGTGTTAGGGTCTGGAGGACTTCAGCAGGGACATGTGAAAGAAATGTCTTGCCACAGTCACTAAGAAGCACACGCGGTGTGCCATGTGGTAAAATAATGGCGTGAAGGAAAAAAATTGGCGACTTCAGAGGTAGCACCAGACGCAAGAGCTGCCGTCTCCGCGTAGCAAGTAAGGTGGTCCACGGCAGTAACAATCCAACGATGACTGGCTGACATAAGCGGAAGAGGTCCCTATAAGGCTATGCCCACAAATTCAAAGGGAGTGAATGGGCATGGCACTAGTTGCAATGGTCCCGCGGGGAGAGGCGTGGTACGTTTTCGGTGCTGGCATGACACGCAGGAAGCGACGTACTTGGCGACTGAAGTGGAGATGCCAGGTCAAAAGTAGCGAGTTTTGAGGCGGTCGTAAACCTTGTAGAACCCTTAGAGCCAGCTGTTGCATCGTCGTGAAACGCTTGTAAAACTTCGAAGTGAGCGAGGAATGACGGGAACCTATTGGTTACCGAGAGAATGGTCAATATGCCGACATAGTGTTCCATCTTGAAGCTTGAAACGGGCAAGTTGTCGTCTTAGGCGGCTGTTTGGAGCACGTGATAAGCCAGTGAGCTGATCGATTTTTGTGCGGCAGTAGGTATCGGCATGTTGGAGCAAGGCGAGATCTGTGGGAAAAAGAAGGTCCGCCGAGGCAACTAACTTTTTCGAACCAGCAGCTGTCTGCTTGGTCACTTTGGTGGGTGGTGACGAACCCATGCAAGGCGACACTTCGGCGTTTGCGAGAGCAGGCAACGTGACAAAGCATTGGCATCTTGGTGCTCTCTACCCGACCTATATGTGACGCTGTAGTCATACTCTTGCAATCGTTGTACCCAACTGCCAAAGCGTCCTGACAAATTGAGAGACGATAACCAACTCAGAGCATGATGGTCAGTCACTATTGTGGAATGCCGGCCGTATAAATAAGGGCGAAACTTTTGTCCGGACCACACGATGGCGAAACATTCTTGCTCAGTGATGCTGTAATTTTGCTCAGCAGGAGAAAGAGTATGGCTCACGTAGGCCAAGACGTGTTGTTCGAAAGCGTGCTTCCGCTGAAGAAGGACAGGACCGGTGCCAAGTTTACTTGTATCAGTGTGTAACACAGTAGGTGCTGCAGGGTCGAAATGGTGAAGAACGCACTGGCCGTGATGTGGGGCATCGCGTGAGGGTGTGAAAAGCGGCTTCGCAGTCATCCGAGCAGACAAAGGGTGTGCTCGTGGTCAGACGTTTGTGCAGAGGAGCCGCAATAATAGCAAAATTGTGTACAAAGTCGCTGAAATACGAAGCCAAGCTAAGGAAGCTGTGGAGGCCTTTGGGTGTGGTTGCTGTACAAAAGTGCAGTACCGCGGCAACCTTGTCGCGATCGAGCTCAGCGCCATGTTTGCTGACGACATGACCTAATACCTTCATGCTGTGACTGGCAAACCGACATATCTTAGTGTTGAGCTGGAGACCGGTCCTAGCTAAATACGTCAGGACTTCGTCTAGCCGTTCCAGGTGCTGTGAGAAGCTAGACAAAAAGATTCCAATGTCGTCCAGGTAGCAAAGGCAGATCTTCCATTTTAATCCCCGCAGTACCGTGTCTATCATTCGTTCGATTGTGGCTGGGGCGTTGCATAGGCCAAATTGCATCATATTAAAATCAAGGAGCCCACCTGGCATAGCAAACGCAGTCTTCTCTTTATCAGACTCGTGCATCGGAATCTGCCAATAACCAGAGGGCAAGTAGAGACTTGAAAAGTACTCGGCACCTTGTAAAGTATCAAGAGCATCGTCAATATGATGCATTGGGTAGAAGTCCTTACGAATAATTTTGTTCAGTGAACTGTACCCAATGCAACAGCGTACTAAAAGTCCTTTTTTTAATAGTACGACAGGAGAAGACCATGCGCTTGTCGAAGGCCTGATGACGTTGCGTGAGAGCACGTCGTTGACTTGTTCTTCTGTAAGATTGCGTTCAGAAGCCGACAGATGGCAGGGGCGGCGGCGAATGACACGGGATTCATCGGTCTCGTTACGATGAGCGGCCACTGTTGTTTGACCAAGACGTTCGGAACAAACCTCGAAGCAAGTTTTCTGCTTTAGTATTAACGCTAGCAAGGCATCAGTTTGCGTTGGTAGAGATGTATACACAAAGTGGCCTTGAGAGCAGGAGATGAATCTTACGCTGGCATACACTTTCAGAATGACGAAGCTGATGAACAAGTGACGACGCAAACCAGTGCTTTTTCGGTAATGGTGGCAACAGTAGTCCCCTTTGGCAGAAGTAGTGGTTCGGGCGTCGTTTTGCAGGCGGTGATGTTTGCATAACCACGTGAGAACCGCACTAAACAAGATGCAATGGTGATTCTTCAAAGATGCAGCGCTTGCAAGGAACAACCGCAGCGTCACCATCTGGAATGTCTCACGACTTGATTGTAAGGACACGTTCTTGTCCGGGAGGCAGGAGGAAATCCGCAGCTGTGACAACGTTTGGCGAAGAAAGGTCGGCAGCAGAAGAAAGCTCAGTGTCCGTAATACGAATGAGGGGCCGACCACACGGAATTACAGCAGACGTAGCTGAGAAGAATTCCCAGCCTAAGATTATCCGATGAGCGCACGAAGACAGCACAGCCAATTGTATGTGATGACGGAGTCCATCGATGAGAACACTAGCAGAACACAATCCAGTTGGTCAAATCTGACTGACATTAGCGTCGCATAACACGGGTAAAGTGCAAAGAGTTTGCACTTTACGCAGGTGCAAACACAATTCACGATCAATTGCCGAAATGGCGCCTCCAGTGTCTATAAATGTGTCAACAAAAACACCTTCCACATAAACAGGCAGTAAACTAGCTGGACGAGACGGAGGAGTTGTAGCATTTCGACAACAAGCACTTTCCTTTCCAAAAACTGCACCTTCTAGTTTTCCGAGTCTAGAGAGACCGACGCGGGACGCAGGGGTGATGACGTACGCCGAAGCAGCGACGAAGAAAGGCGGCGAGATGAACGAGAAGGATGAGGCCCAGCTTGAGACCGTGGAGCGGAAGGCGCCCGATTGAAGGTGGATGGACACGGTGCGGGATCTACTCATTAGGTCCTGGGGCAGTCTTTTTCGTAAACTGGATAACGACGTCGTTCATCGTGCTGATGGCGGCGGCAGAAACGGGATATATGGCTCCTTATGCCACAGTTGAAGCAGATGGGGCACGGATGACGCCATATTGAATAGTGGGGTGGCCTTGGCACTTGTGTTGCCATCGCAGCCAAATGGTCGCATCCGATGTCCGCAGGTACGGTTGGAACTGGTGCAGGGGCCCATGATGCAACTTCTGCGTACGAAAGCGCCGGAAAGCGCACAGGAGACGTGGCATGTCCAGCGCTTGTCATTGATGCCAGTTCGTCCTTGATTATCTCACGCAGGTTGGGAGGAGGTGTCAGGACAGACGCAATGTTTGGGTTACCTGGAATAACGCCGTGGAGTTCCTCGTTAACAATTGTGCGGATAAGGGCTCGCAATGCATGCTAACCTGTAAAGTAAGCGTCGCAGGAGGCGTGTGGAAGGCGCATGGAATGAAGCGTGTTCAGGCGTTGGCATGTGGTGATGACGTCCCGGACGATTGTTGGATTCTGGATAACGAGAGAATTGAAGGCCACAGAATTGATACCTTTCAGTAGATGTCGGATGCGATCGGCATCTGTCATGTCATTTTGTGCTCGGCCACAGAGAGCCAGAACATCTTCAATGTAGGACGTATATGATTCATCGTCCCCCTGGATGCGGGTTGCGAGCTTTTGTTTCACTATACCGCAGAGCATCCTACAGACGTTCCAAATATCTGACGGAGATGCCCCGTAAAGGCCTACCAACTGGAGCAGTCGCTCTCGTGGTTGTAATACCAAGTTTTGGCGACGCCATTGAGTTAAAAAGGAACGTAGCATAGTTTGTGCGCCTCGTCCCAATAAGTACAAACGCTGGTTCGCTCATAACTGTCCAGCCATTCTTCGACGTCTTCGCCGTGAAGGCCTGATAATACCGGAGGGTCTCGATGAGAGGTACTCACGGTGCTGCAACCGCTCCTTCTCAACCTAAGTGGCTGAGAAGGAGTGGTTGCAGCAGCGAATGCGTTGGGTTCTACCATCGCTGTTGCTTGAGGGCACAACCATCGACCAGACCGGAGCTCCAGGTGTGACGGGTAGAGCAGGAGGACGTGGAAATCAAAGCATGCTCCACCACTTATGAGACCATGTCCGGTACGGCAGTAACCACGTTATACTTTCAATCCAGATGCACGAGCCAAAGAGGCCCAGCCCGCGTGACATACGATGATGATCACTCCAGTGCTTTTGTAATACAGATGGAGATGAAGTACGTAGTCCGCGCTCACAATATATATATATTTATATATATATATATATATATATATATATATATATATATAGTTATTGCTTTGGCATGTTTTGCTGAGTTTCTCTCCATGTCTTTCGATATAATTTATTTTGTTGTAATGTTGGTTCACAATGTTTTGAACCATTTTATAGTGGTTCTTTATTACGCCACACACCCCTCTCACACAAGGTTCCAGATATTGGAGCCCGTGAAGTATTGGTATAACTAAATAAAGAAAGTAAATAGATGTGAGGAGCACATCTAATTGCTTTTTAGATGTGAGGAGCACCATCCCCTTCCGGGAGGAACTCGATCAAGTAAATACAGAGGAATTAAAAGTTAAACACCAACCCGGAACAAAGAGAAACATTAATAGGACGTAAAAAGGCAAGCGCAAAGTAGCTGCGCTCTCCACCCAGCAAATCAACCAATTCCCGATTTCATCGAAGTACTACCTGCAGGGGCACACCGAAGAAATAGGTGCGCGATGCCATCGGCGACGCTTGGTACCCAGGGCAGAGGTGATTGCGTTGACTGAGCACAAAGCAGCATATCACATAACGAGGAAGATGGTCAATATAGAAAAGTATGCGGACAGTGCGCAAATATAATGCCGAAAGTTGAGGCCATTTGCAAATTCTGTTTGTTGTGGCGGAAGTGGGTCCTTACGAAACAGCAGTTTATCTGATACTTCTTTGCAAGTACCATGCTGTAGTATATGGCTGTATCATTCACTTGTTTTTTCTAAATTTTTCCTTGTCTATTCTAGTTTCTTTCAGTACAGCACATGAATTACATAACGCTGGTTAGTGGGGGATCTTACTTTCGGCTCACTTTAGGAAAACTACCAAGTATAGGTACAGACTCTCAGCCATGTGTTGTTCTCCTCGTGCGCAGTACAAGACAAGGACCGATGACTCCTGGACCACCTGCAAGAACACGGCAGACTGCGATGTTACATTTTTTCATGAACGGACGGTGACTTCCACGAGTGGATACATCCGGTTCGGTCACGAAGCACAATACGGCTACGAGCAGGTTTTCGTTCGAGGCTGTAATGGTAACGGCTGCGGACCGGAATCTTCTGCTTATGTGCCAGCGGTCGTCACAGGTAAAGCTCAGTGGTTCAGTGGTGTTTAGTGCGCACTACTTGGCTCCTTGGCTCCGGAAGTATTTCATTTCATTTTTTATTTACTCAGAGACCCCATTGAAGGGGTATTACATAGGGGGTGGGTACATACAAGAAAAACAAAATCCACGTTTTAATACATTGTAAAGTGATCTGTTAGAGTGGTCAAAAATGTGAAAAGACAGGTACTGGCTGTTATGTCATTGAAAAGGCCGTTCCAGTTTGTTGCTGCTCAGAAAAATAATCAAGACAAAAAGTGACGCTGCGTGCACGTGTACGAGCAACTTGTTGTGAGTGACCGGTGCGATAGAAATGCGTGTCGGGGGGGGGGGGAGAATGTACAGTGACTTACCGAGGGAGCTGTAATAAAAATCTTGTGAAAAAGACAAATGCTAGCAGTGTGGCAACGAGATGTGAGTGATGATAAACTGGATTCTGATTTCAGTGCTGATTTGCTGACGTCATATGAGTACTTAGAGGACATAAACCTTGTAGCTCGATTTTGAAGTGACTCGAGTTGATTGATGAGATGTTGTTATTGAAGGTTCCAAATGGGGGATGAATATTTCAATTTCAACCTCATGAGAGACTAATAGCGAGTAGTTTTACATCTTGGGAGGCATGGCGCAAATGTAGTTTCAAAAACCCGAGTGTTTTATTGGCAGGTGAAATGATGTTCGTAATGTGAGTCGTCCAGGTTATATCACTGCAAAGTGTTACTCCAAGATATTTGTATGAAAGAACTAGTTCAAGGTTAGCGCAAGCAATTCGGTAAGAAAAATAAGTAGATTTTTACGGTGGTGGAAAGAGACAGTCTTGCATTTATTATGATTTAAGCCCATAGCCATAGGTTACATCATTCTTCCCCACTTCACAAGTCATTTCGGAGAGATTCGTTATCAGAAACATTAGTATTAGTACGATAAATTGCACAATCGTCTGCAAACATACGGAGATTAGATGAGACATGAAATGATAGATCACTATTGTAAATTAAGAACAACAGTGCACCAAGTACAGAGCCTTGAGGAAGACCTGAGTTACGGGGGTAGCACTAGATATATGGTTATTAACAAGGACGAATAGTAAGCGATTACTTAAGAATTTCTTATTTCATGCTAAAATATTAAGATTAGATTTAACGCATCAAGTTTAAGTAGTAAACAGTCATGAGGAACTTTGTCGAATTTCTTTTTAATAATCAAAAACAATGGCGTCAGTCTGTAAGCTAGAATCGAAATTTACATGCTGGTCGTGAACAAACATGGCTAGCTACGTATCGCACAAAAATCGAAAATCCTTTCCTGAAGCCATGCTGTGATGGATGAAAAAAGTGGTTAGAAACGAGAAACTCCGTGATATCTCTTACTGCTAAGTGCATTTACTTTAGTTAGGTCGACTATTATGTTTATGTGTCACAGGTGAATATAAGACTTTTAGCAACTGCAAATATCTCTCGTGATATCACGCGTTTGCATTGCGGTGCGTGATGATGCCCGGAAATAAGAATGATGGCAAGGTGCTCAAAAGGGTGCTTCCATATTTCTGAGAGTTCAGCTCGTCTTCGCTCGCCTCTGACGACTCTGCCAGCCACGCGTTCAGTTCGGCATTTCGGTCACCCTGTCACGTATTCTCGCCGAACGCAAGCTAAATGGCTTGACATTATCGGGCGCGGCATCCGCTCCGGGCTATAGAAATTCCGTCACCTTTCATGGCAAATCCTTGCAGACAATTTATGCGCGACCGATGCGGCTTCTCGTTTTTTTTTACTTTGAAACGTCCTAGCTCACATTAAAATATATATCTTCTATTGGTAAACAGTATTTGAAAATTGGCTGATTTTGTGTATCGAGCTCATAATCCAGTTGTAAAGGACGCTGAAAATGGAGGTGGCCAAATGATGCGCGAACTCCAGGTGCCGCCGTGGTGCGTACTCAGTACACATCACGGTTGCTGCTCATAATGCACACTCACTCGCGAATATTAATGCTTATTGTTACCATTCTCCAAGCCTACAAAAAAAGTCGATGAGAGACCATTACAGAGGAACGGCTGCGCATCTGTCATATGTTTACTATCAGAATGTTTTCATAGCAATATATATATATATATATATATATATATATCCTGCTCTCGGCTGGTTATTCTTTCACCCACTTTTCTTTTTTCCTAATAACATTCCATTTGTTCTATTAACTTCCCCTATACATTCCTTGGCATTACTGTCTGTTAGATCTCATTATTATTGTGTCAAAACACGAAAAAACGAGCCCTTAGGTAGACACCTCTTTCCCTTATATATATATATATATATATATATATATATATATATGTGTGTGTGTGTGTGTGTGTGTGTGTGTGTGTGTGTGTTGCATCACGCGGGCCGCGCATAGGCGTGCCGAAGAACAGAGCTTACGCCGGTCAGCAAGAAAGCAGAACGTCCCTTATTGTAAAGCAAGGCTCGCTTATATTTAGTATGAACGTAAGAGAGGAAGGGAAACGAGGGAGAGAGCTGCGATAGCTGCAACCACGACAGAACGAAAGATGCGCACGTAATCGTGCGTGCCGCGCAATGGTGACGTCGGCGCAGAATATATAGCACTTCTTTCTCCTTAAAAGTGGAACCACTCCACCGGTCGGTGTGTTCTCGTGGAATGCCTCGGGATTCGTTGAGGGCTTCTTGCAGTGTTATCCATGTGGCTGATCTGGTCGTAGGTTGAGGTGGGGAGGCAACGCCGGGGACTCGTACCGGAGAGTTTGCGCACCGAGGCGTGCTGGTCGCCGCACCACTTTCCCTTGCTGTCGTAGGCGGGCTGGATGCCAGGCGTTGCTCGATCACACCGTCTGGCTGCTGCTGGTGCTCCACGGAGCTGTTGCGTTGCAAGCGCACTTGATCGGCGTGTTGCTGGGCAAGTCCACCCGAAGTTTCTACGGAAGCCATCCTTGATTCGGACGTAGTCTTGACCCGTCCCGGTATGCACTTGTCACCACTACCACAGTTCCGCACGTAGACGTAGTTCCGCACGTTCCGCACGTAGTAAGGCTTAGTCATCTTGACCCTGCGACAGCTCCGCAAGCGTGGAAGGAGAACCCGTGTCCAGCCGGGACCAGATTTGGTAACTGAGAAGCATCTCTGCGGGTGACTTCCCATTTTTCTGTGGAGTTCTACAGTAGTTGCACAAGAGTCGCACTATATTGTCCTCCATCTTTCCTCCTTTCATTTTTCGAAGTCCCTCCTTTGTGGTTCGCCCTACTCTTTCGGCCACCCCATTTGACTGGGGGTGGTAGGGGGCGCACCTTAGATGTACTATGTTGTTGTTCTTTAGAAATGTCTCGAATTCCTGGCTGATAAATTGCGGACCTTTATCAGAAACTAAGGCTCGTTGGACACCAAACCTGCTAAAAAATAGCACCCAGGCAGTTTACCGTGGTTTCACTGGTTGCGTGCACCAGCGGTATTGCTTCGATCCATTTTGTATGCGTGTGGACTACCACCAGAATCATTTTTTCTGCGATCGGACCCGTAAAATCTACGTGAACACGAAACCACTTTTCATTCGTCACTGACCAGCTGACTGGTGAGGCTGCTGTAAGCATCGGTAGGTTCTGGATGCAGCTTTGACACGAATCCTATATTTGCTCGATATCACTATCCAGTCCCAGCCACCGAAACATGAACGTGCAACAGCGTTCATAGCCGATGATCCCTGGCGCGTGTCATGCAGTAGACGCAACAATCGGGTACGATTCTTTTCCGATACCACGACACGGTTTGCCCAGTAGAGTAGCTCATGAGCCACTGACAACGCCAACTTCCGGTCGAAGTATGGCAGGACCAAATGGTGTAAGGAGTTGTTTTTTGTTTTAGGCCACCCGTTCAGTGCATAATGTTTAACCTCGGACAGGGTCAGTGGAAGTCAAAACCTTCAGCTCACATGTGGTCACTCCGCAATTTTCGAGGGTTTGTAGAACAGAACGTATTCGGCTGGTTCATCATCCGGGATATGTTCCGCAGCTCGCCGGGGTAGACGGCTCAGGGCGTTGGAGTTCAACATGTGCCTCCCTGGAGTGTACTGAAGCTTGCATTGGTAGGCCCCGAGGCAAAGCGCCCACCGTTGGATACGGGCGGCAGCCATCGTTGGTGTCTGGTGGTCCGGTCTCAGCAGGCCCAGAAGTGGTTGGTGGTCGGTCACCAGCGTGAACTCTCGTTCTAGAAGATAGTCATGAAATTTTGTTACTCCAAAAATAAGCGCCAGCGCCTCTCGTTCTAGTTGAGAATAGTTCGGCTCTGCTTGTGTCAACGTTCTGGAATGAAACCCAATGGGTTTTTAAACATTACCTACTGTGTGAAACAGAGCTGCTCCGACACCGTGGGGGGATGCGTCGCATTCGAACTTCAACTCTTTGTTTGGATCTAAAGGCACTAGCACTTGTGCATCTTTGAGTTTTCGCTTTGCAGCTGTAAAAGCAGCTTCGTGTGGTTCCTTCCAGTTCCAGCACGCATTTTTTTCCAGCAGCTGATATAAAGGGAAAAGCGTAGTTGACATGCTAGGCAGGAACGTCGCGTAAAACGTCAGCATTCAAAGAAACGAGCGCAGCTCGGTAACATTGCGAGGACTTGATGCCTCAACAATAGCGTCCACGTTCTTTTCTGTCGGGTAAAAACCATCTCGGTCGATTCGGTGCCCAAGATACGCCATAGACGGTCTGCGCAGTTAGCACTTATCGAATCTGAGCTTTATTCTCCATTCGCGGAAGCGCTGAATAACGTGACTTAGTCGCTCCCCATTATCATTTTTTCTCTCCGACCCAAGTACGTCGTCTACATAAGCTTGCACGCCCGGCAGACCTGCCCATCTCTCATTTATCTTTCTTTGAAAGATTGCTGGTGCGAATGCTATTTCGAACGGCAGCTTATTGAAGCAATACAGGCCTCTGTGCGTGTTAATGACGCAGACTTTTCTTGCAGCTTCGTCGAGTGGTACTTAGTTGTACGCATCGCGCAGGTCAAGAGTGCTAAAGCATTCACCGTCACTTGAGTGAGCAAACATGCCCTCAATAACGGGCTACGGGTATTGCTCGGTGGCACAACCTGGGTTCGGGGTGGCTCTAAAATCCCCAAAAATTCTGACAGTGCCGTCTTTCTTTAAGACCACCACCACAATTGGCGTTGCCAATCGGCATGATTCACTGGCGACAACACTCCTATTGAAACCAGCCGGTCCAGCTCTTGTGTTACTTTATCCCGCAAAGCATAGGGAAGGAGCCGTGCCTTACAAAACTTTGGAATGGCGCCCTCTTTTAGCTGCAGACTGGAGGGGGTTTCCTCGATCAGGCCCATGTCGGCAGAAAGAACATCCTGGTAGTCCTTGAAGATGCTGTTGATGCGGTAGCTGCTGTCTTCGTCTTCCGGAGGGACGTCTCGTGCTGCTACCTGCAATATTGAAGCTCCTGCGTTGTCGAGTAAACAAAGCAAATCACGGCCGCACAGGCTTCGCCCCGCACAGTCCAACGCAGTAAGCAAACAGTCCACGGACACCCCATCGTAGCGGACGCGTAACTGAAGTTCTCCGAGGAAATGTAGGCGGCCTACGTAGCAGAAAAGATTCATACCGGAGGCTCTCAGACTTGGCCACTGCCTGCGGTGCTTCTCATAAATTTCCCGAGAAATGACGCGAATCGGTGACTCGGTGTCTACCTCCATTGGAAATTCAATGCCCCCCCCCCATGTGAATACTTGCCGAATGGGGGGTTCCAGAACGTTCTTCCTTTTAGATGCAAGTGTCCAGATATGGGCCGTTTTTCTTTCCTCCTTAGAGGAGCGTTCCAAGACCGTCAAAGTGCTTGTTCGACCCGTTCTAGAGTCGTTTGCATGCGGCGCACGGCTTCGGCACTTTCGAGCAAGGTGCCCTTTACGTTTACATTGATAACACCGTAACCTCGCCCAGGGACAGTTGTCGTCCTCGTGTTTTCCACTACTGCATCTGCCACAGCTTTAGACTTGAGAAGTCTTTCGTTGCCGTTTTTGGTACATTGTTCCAGACGCGTCTACTTGTAGTAGTGGTGGTGTGACCTCCGCATTTATCTTTTGTACATCTGTTTCTGCAGCTTCGGCTGCTATTGCTATAGCTTCTGCTTCTTCAAGCGTTAAGTCCTTTTTTGACAATAGCTGTTTCTGATATTCACTAGAACGTACGCCGCAAACAATGCGGTCCCGTAGCATTTGGTACAACGCGCCTCCGAAGTTGCAGTTATCAGCTATTCGCCGAATTTCCACCAAAAAAGTATGCATAGGCTCCCCATCAGCTTGGCACCGGTTGAAAAATTTGTAGCTTTCGAAAATTTTGTTCCTTTTTGGGGTCATAACTCTTGCTGAGCGTGGTCACTGCTTCTTCGTAAGTCAAGGAATTTGAAGCGCGCGGTGATATTTTCCGTGCCAAAGTCTCTACTGTGTGCGTGCTCAATGCCGCCACAAGTAATGCTCTCTTTGTTGCTGAATTCTCAGTGGCGTTCGCATCGAAGAAAGCTTCCCCCTTGATAAGGTAGGGTTTCCACTTATCTTTGCTTTCTTCGAAGTCTGGTAGCTTGAGATGGACCATGTCGTCCCATGGCGTGCTGCGGTCTTCGGGTTCCTTCTTCGCGACTAACACGTCGCCAATCCTCGACGCCACTGTTGCATCCCACGTGCCGTGCAAAGGTGTGCCGAAGAACAGAGCTTGCGCCGGTCAGCAAGAGAGCAGAACGTCCCTTTATTGTCAAGACTGGCTCGCTTATATTTAGTAAGAATATGATAGCTGCAGCCGCGACAGAACAAAAGATGCGCACGTAATCGTGCGCGCCGGGCAATGGTGACGCAGCGCAGAATATGCAGCAATATATATATATATATATATATATATATATATATATATATATATATATATATATATATGTATATATATCTATATATCACCGTATATTGTTATTGTAATGTTAGTTTATGTTACACATCTTTTCTATCCTGCCAACTGCCTTGTATAGAATTCAATGGCCTCGTCAAGCTGTCCATAAACTGCTTTTAGCTAGTGAACCTCTCCAGAAGCCGTCTTTTGTGTAGCAAATGAAAGACGGTTTGAAATTTCAGATTGGTTACTCCATAGTCAGAAATTTTCATCAGTGAGTCTTCACCTTATGAACTTAGAGTAGCAACTATACAAGAAGCATATTTATATGTCACATTCAAGTTGTCACCCAGACAAAATTTGACCCGAAATAATGAATAAATGAGAATCATTTACGCAAATGTGCCATATCTTCGCAGTACCATAATGTCCTAAAGTTGTCTGTGTAGTTGCATGCGATCGCTTCTAACACTGTGACACATGAAAAGTTGATTTTTTTTGGAATGAAAACATCATTGAACAAACATTTAGTAGTAAGGACGGTGTGCTTGTACCGCCACAATCAATGCGCAATTTTTGCAGCAATAAAGCAACGCTTGATTGCACGATGATGGAAGCGCGCAGCACCGCAAATGCCACGTTCCATTTCCCAAGTTTTGTTATCGTCTCAAAACACTACACAACTCTCAGCGCAAACCGCGTCTGCAGTTTTCGAGAAGCTTCCGGACTGTAGTCGATCATTTCGATAAGATCACGCCTATTTTGCGAACTCTACAGATTATTCTGGAACCTACGCCACCGCCAGCGATGACGCCAGAACATTCGACGGCAAGAGTATAAATGCCGATGCGCTTCGCCAGTTGTCAGTAGTTGATCGATGGCCGACGCTCCGTTCACTGCTATCTGGTGCCGGGGCAATCGCTTCTCGGCTTTTGGATTTCACAGTCAGACCAGGTCCTGCCGGCTTCACCGCCTCGTGCGAGCGACTGCCACCTCTGGGTCTCGGGCCTTCCAGCCCGGAGCCCCCCACCCCTATGCCAGGAGGAGCACGGTTGCCGGTCCACGCTACCTTCCCGGAGCCCGCCTGCAGCCCACCCGACTCCACCTGATCCCGAGCGGCGTCTCCCCAGGCTTAGCCTCAGATTTACCAGAGTGCAGCTTGTGTGCACGCTACCAGTTTTCTACAAGTCACGCCCCCTTCTGCTGGCGACAGCCCCTCCAGAATGGCGGCCACTACCGACCTACCAGTGCGGGAGAACTGCTTCCTCTTCACAGCGCCGGACGGCGACGTATCCCTTAATGATCTTATAGACGCTATTGAATTAGAAGCTGGTGATGATAGTGTTCTTGTTATGCAGAATATGGGCGGGCCAAATTTCTCGTTTGTACACGTAACGCTAGCCAGGCAACAAAGGTAATGGTGGCGGAAGGTTTCAAGGTTAATGGAATAAGCGTACCGATTGAGGCCGTCGGGCCGCCGGTCACGTACGTCAACGACTACCGATACCCCGCCTACCTGTCTGACCAGATATTTGGCAACGCCCTAGCACAGTACGATAAGGTGCGGGGCATCTCGTTTGCTACTGCGGCCACCCGCCAAAAGAAGTTGAAAGGCGTCAGAGTTGTAAAAATCGAAATGAGTAAGCCGGTGCCCAACTTTGCGACCATTGCGGGGCACTGGGTCATGTTCGAATATAGAGGCATAAGGCGGGTGTGCGCGCGATGTAGTGAAGTGGGCCACATGGCGACCGCATGCTCCGCACCATACTGAAAACGATGCGGAACTTTCGGTCATGAAACTGAGGGCTGTTCAGCCGAATGTAAGCGTTGCGGGGGTCACCACGGAACGAAAGAATGTTTTAGAAGGCGCTCTTATGCGTCAGCCGCTCGTAGGTTTCCCTCGGTTTCGGACCTCGCGTCGAACTCGGTCCAGCCAAGTGGCTCCCCGTCGCAGAAGCCAGGCGAACCCCCCTCTCGCTTACAAGTGCTCGTACCCAGGACCGCGGCCCGCGCCCCCCCCCCAAGGCCTCCCTCCCCCCAAGGCCGCGAAACGGATGCCAGCTTGCTCACAGGAAGCACTGCGGCGGATTCATCCGCCAACGAGGAAGACAAGCCCAAGAAGACTGACGATGCCGCCACCTTGTCACCGGAAACGGAATCGGGCGACCTCGAAACCGTCTCGGCCCAATCGTCCCCGTCTATGCCATTCGTCCCCCCGTCAGTCCAAGATGAAGGCCACAACTTCCCGGTGCTTGCCGAAACTTTCAAGCGAAGTGAGCCCCCCCCCCAACCGCCTCCCAAACACCCGTTAACTGTTAACGTGTTGGCCCGAGTGTGCGCCCAGGGCTTGGATGACGCTACCAATGACCCCGCCAAAGACGAATTGCCCATCGTGAGCCGCGGGTATTACGCGCTCCCTGACGACCAAGACCGTGCTCAAATAAACCAGCCCCTCTCCTTTGAGCCCCCCTTCGGTAAAGTGTCGCCGTACACAGACCGCCAACTTGACCCCCTCGCGTCCCAGCGGGTGCCAGGCCATGAGCAGAGAGCTCGTTCGCGCTCGCGCCGACGCCAGGGAGAGGAGAACACGAAAGAAACGAGAGAGAGAGCCACAAGCAGAGAGGCGCGACAACGCCTAATTGGGTCAGAAGCGACAGCGAGCGACAGCGATGCCCCACCGAAGGCGAAGACGCAGAAGCTCGGCCAAAGCGCCGCAGGGAAAGGGGAACCGCCCCCTAAAGCCAGCGAGCCGATCTGACAACACCTTCGCTTCGTTACAGACGGCAGTGCCCGTGTGCGCCGGCGCCGCCGTTTACCCCTTCCTGTTTCACTCCCCCATGCGCTGCCTCCCCTTGCCCCCACCCCTCCCTTCCACGCACTCATGTACCCCCCTCGTTTCCATTCCACCATAGTGCGACTGATGGCTGACCGAATCCGTTTCGCCACTTGGAATGTTCGCGGTTTCCGTGACACGACGAAACAAACCGCGGTCGTTTCTTTTGCGAAAGCCCGCAGCATGGACTTGTTCGTCCAGGAGACGAGTTTCCGATCCCCCCTCGACGTCGCTCGCTTCCGCAGCCTCTGTCACATCGAAGCCTTCTTCTCATTGACGAAGACCAGGTCATGCGGGGTTGGGGTTGTGTGCGTCACCGAAAGGTTGAAGCAAAAAGCCCATTGCGTGTTTGGCGCTGACGGCCGCACATTAATGCTTGACATCTTCATCGATGGGCAGAAAGTTCGGTTTGTGAACGTGTACGGGCCAGTAACTAGATCGGAGACGAACCCCTTTTTCAGGGAGCTTGGCGAGTACCTGCTGGCCCTCCTCCCGCACGTAGTCCTTGGAGACTTTAACTGTGTGGTCGACACTGCGAGGGATATCCGGGGACCAAGTTGCGGAGGCTCAGCCTACCGTGCAAAAGAAGTGATCAAAGTTCTCGAACGCCTCCGACTTTCAGACGCATGGGTCCGCCTCCATGACGACGACTTTGGCCCCACCCGCGCGTCGAGGGTCACCGCTAGCCGGCTAGACCGCGCGTACTTACCGGAGCTCCTACTTCCATCCCTAACAGCTTGCGAGGTGGTCCCGTTGCCTCCCCCTCCCCTCTGGCCGCTCTGTCTGATCACGCGCCACTGCTAACAACCCTCCGTGCAAAGCCTGGCCCCAAACCAGCCGACGCATCATGGCGCCTGGATTCTGCACTACTAAAGGATCCGGTGTCTGCACCACAGATCGAGACGCTCATAGAGGCCTCGATTAGAGCATCCCCCCGCGTAACATCGACTACCTGGGACGACCTCAAGGCCTGGAAGGGGCTCCTCCAAGACGAAGGCCGTAAAAGGAAAAAGCGCTTGACGTCCCAGATTAACGAGTTACTGCGCAGAATGCGTATCATTCAGAGTGCTGACACCCTCACCTTCTGTACACGAGATTACCTAGCCTCGCTCAAGGTGCAGTACGAACGGCTTCTTTGGACAGCTATTGGCGAAAAGCGCGCGACTTGGGCCACCTCGAATGAGCGGCCAGAGGTAGTCTCGCACGAAGTAAGGGGAAACGGCTCTGTGCGTATTGCAGAAGTAAAGCGCCCAGATGGTACCCTCGCGACAGACCCGGTCAAGATCGAGGCGACCTTCTTGCCCCACTTCGAGACAGCCTTTCACGAGCCGGACGCCACAATGATCGCCTCGGAGCCAGCGTCCCTGTCGGAGCTGTGTAAATTCCTTAAGCGTCTGGAAGAGGATGAATGCCTGACTATGTGCGGCGCAGCGACGTTACCGGAATTGAGGGACGCTATCAGTCAATGCCACCAAACTCGGCTCCCAGTGTGGACGGCCTCACAGCGGGCTTCTACGCTACCTTTTTCGAGAGCCTATGTGAACCGCTCCTAGCCATATTCAACACGGTCCTCGAGGGACACGCGAAACCTGCCTCCTTCTGCATGGGGCGCGTAGTCCTCATTCTTAAAGAAGGTGCACCGCCGAACAACCCTGCTTCTTGGCGCCCGATCACGTTGTTAAATGTAGACTACAAGATCGTGGCGTCAATCTTGAACAGCCGACTAAAGATCTTTCTGCCGGATATTGTTGCTCCACACCACGCTTGCGCAGACCCGGGCAGATCAATGTTCACCAACCTGACCACGACAAGGGACGTGTTCCACTACGCTTCGGAGAAAAGAGTCACTGGAGCCTTTTTTTCACTTGATCAGGCCAAGGCTTTCGATAGGGTCAGGCACGCCTACCTGTTCGAAACCCTGCGAGAGTTTGGCCTACCGGCAAGCTTTGTACAAGTGATAAGGCTCCTGTACTCAGACCTCAGGTGCCACGTAGTAGTAAATGGCTCCATGACGGACACCTTTGAGTACACGAGAGGGATCAGGCAGGGGTGCCCGCTTGGCCCAACCCTCTTTGTACTCGCAATAGAGCCGCTACTTACATCCCGGGCAAGCGACGCGCACATCCGGCGCCTTCCTCTCACAGGAACTGCGGACCTGAAAGTCCTCGCATACGCTGACGATATCTCTCTTTTTGTGCGAGATCCAAGCAGTCTCGAGCGCTTTCACCAGGTATTCGCGTCATACGCCCTAGCATCAGGTGCACAGCTAAATGAGAGGAAGTGTGAAGCCCTCCGAATCGGCCATTTCCCGGCGCACGTGATCGGCAACTTCGAGGTAGTCACCGCTGTTAAGGTCCTCGGTATATACTTTTCCCGCGAGGGAGTTACGGCCTCAACGTGGTCCCGAGTCGTGGACAGGGCTGCACAAGTGTCAGAGAGCGCTAGCCTACAAGGCCTGACGCTATGCGAGAAAGCAGTCGCCGTCAAAACAAGCATTTGCGCCCTAGCCTCGCATGCGAGCCGAATAGCGGTGATGCCCACAAGAACAGCAAGCCAGTTGACCAAACTCATTAACTCATACCTCTGGGATGGGAAATCGCCACCATTGAAGCAAAACTTCCTACAACTGGCATTGTCAGAAGGGGGTCTCGGCCTACCACATGTGTTGACCACGAGCAGAATCCTGGCCCTGAAAACCGCCCGCATGCTCGCGCGCGCGAACGATTACCTAGGGCGCAACATACTCCTCTACTGGAGTGGAGTGAAACACGACTGGCTGGATGCAGGCCGCCACACCGGGCCCTTTGCTGAGGCACCCGCGCCCTTCTATAAAACGGCGTCGGCTACCTGGCGCATGTTGAGGCAAGAAGTGCCCGAAGGCGATGTGGATGAGGACCCGCCAGCACGCATCGTTGAAGCCATCACACGGAAGCAGCTGAGCGACACTGAACAAAAACGAGCTGAGCGCGCGAGGCGCGAATTACTCTCGCTCCGTTGCGGCACCCCCCGTGATGCACAGGATTTCCTCCTGAAAGGCCTGGGCCGTCCTTCCCACCAGACAACGCCTGCATAAATTTGGAATAGTCCCGGATGCACGTTGCCCGAACTGTCACGCAGTTGAATCGCAGGATCACGCGTTGTTCCGATGCGTGGCGGTGAAACCCGTGAGATGGATGGTAGTCCACTGCTTTGGTATCCCCCCACCTCCCCACCACAAGCGCAACAAAGGTGCCTTCTGCCAACTTGTGCTGATCTTCACTATTTGGCAAAGGAGATCGCTAGCGGAGGCGCGTAGAAAGCCTGTGCGGAGCGCGTTTCCGGTAGTCTCGCGAATCCGGTGGTTGCTATGGGCCCACCTACCCGGCGAACTCGAGGCCAGCAGCGAGGAAAACTTCCTTTGTCGCTGGCATACCAAATTTTTTATTTCTGACGAATGGCAAGCTAGCCGCCCCAATCACTATCTGGTGACCCCCCTCCCGCTGTCTAGCACATGCAGAAGGGGATTTGTATATATATATATTTATATAAATATATATATATATATATATATATATATATATATATATATATATATATATACATCTGTATCTCCTTTTTCATTTCATCACCCTATTGTCGTTGTTATTTGTACTCGATTCGGGCAAAGTGTGCTGGTCGACACTTGAGTTAATTTTTGTATAGCGCCTTCTTCATTGATTGGCGCCTTCGGTCAGTTTTTTACGCGCAGATTGTTGCTGATGCCTTATTTGGGGGAGACAAGAGCCCCCCTCCCACTCCCTTGTACCCCCCCCCTGCGCCTCCCAGCCTCAAGGCCTCTTTTATACTTCCGGGCATGCACTTATTGTGTATGAAAGCAGCATTGTTTCAGGCGACAAAAAAGAAATAATACCTAGAGTTGTACAGCGCTAAGTCGCTACTTGTTCCAACCGCGTGTTGAGAAGACCTACCGCCACGCATGGTTAAGCCGGCTGGAGCACCACGCACTGTACAGTAAATAGAGAGGTACATTTCCCCACATACATTGTACCTCGGTAGTGGTGCTTTCCTGATTGTACATGCACCCTTTGTAGTCGTGAAGCTCGATGTTTTCGTCATGTACATTATTCTTGGTTGGAAGTCAATAAACTTCTCTTTGTTGCTATCTGTGCAAGACTGCTACTGAAATGAACTTTCCGTTTATCAGGCACAGGTTCGCCCAAATAGACAGGTAAATCCCAGCATGAAGTCTCCTGTCTTCGGCCACGTCACGACCCCGTGACATCTGGTGGAGGAGCTGCTTCGTTCATGTACCGGACCATCCGTCAAACCGTAAACCTCGCCCACGTCGCGGAGCGACACCGACGCCAACCAGGAGCAGCGAACAAGCCGCCGACAGCAAGGGCCACCACAGGAGTACGGGCTTCTACAAGACAAGGCGCGGAAGACCAAGGCCATGACCGCGACTGCAGTGACAATGACAACTGCAGCGTCCCAGCCCACGATGGTTAAGCATAAACCCAGGGAACCACCAATTTCCCATGGGTCATCGTTTGAACACCCGGAGTCCTGGCTAGAAACATACGACCGTGTGGCCGCCCTCTACCACTGGGACCATGACGAAAAGCTCCGCCATGTGTTCTCCTATTTGGAAGACTCCGCAAGGACCTGGCTTGAAAATGAGGAGTCCACGCTCCGAACGTGGGATGTTTTCTGCGGCGCATTCCTGCCATTGTTCGCGAGCGTGTCTCGCAAAGAAAGGGCCGCTGCTTTATTAGAGACCCGGGTTCAGCTACCAAATAAAAATGTCGCCATTTTCACAGTAGAAATGACCCGCCTCTTCCGTCCCGCTGACCCATACATGCCTGAGTAGAAAAAAGTTCGTTTCCTCATGCCAGGGGTCAAACAGGCGCTATTCGCGGGACTGTTGAGAAATCCACCGAACATCGTCCAATAATTTGTAGCCGAAGCGACCACTATCGAAAAGACCCTGGACATGCGCACCCGACAGTATAATCGTCACCTGACCCCAGAATGCGCTGCTGCTCAAACCAGTAACACCGAAGACTTGCGTGAAACAATCCGAGCGATCGTGCGGGAAGAGCTGCGCAAGCTGTTGCCTTCGGCGCAGCTTCAAGTGTATTCGATCGCCGACATTATGCGAGAAGAAGTTCGGCAATCGCTTCGAATTCCCCAAGCACCGCTGCCCGAGCCGGAAGCTATGAGCTACGCCGCTGCAGTGCGCCACAACGCTCTTCCCCGTCCGCGCCAAAACGCCGCCCCATCGCACTTCCTTCGACAGACGCCACCGCCGCCACCGCCACCACCGACGTCATACCGTTGGCCAGCGGCCAAGCGCAGTGCGAAGAGGAAGACTGACGTCTGGCGCACCTCTGACCACCGCCCACTCCGCTACCACTGCGGCGAGGCCGGACACACATACCGCCGTTGCCAGTACCGACAGATAGGACTGCGTGGCTTCACCGTCAATGCACCGCGTCCGCAGCCAGGAGAACAGCCACGTGACATCGCCGACTACTTGACAGGAACTCAATGGACACTACGAAGTCCTTCCCGTTCGCCGTCGCCCAGCCGCTGCATGTCAACGCACCCCCGGCAGTACTCTGGCCCAACGCGGGGCCGGTCTCCTAGCCCGTATCCAGTAAACTAAGGGCAGCAACCGATAGAGGTGCAGTTGCTGTGCGACGAATCACCGAAGATCCGACGACGACGACGACGACGCCGCGACGGAGCTTTCCGAACACAACGCCAACCAGGCAAAGCCCTGACGGCGAAACCTCACTTACCGAAGGTGACCTGACTACGCAACATGGAAGCAGCGGAACAAGCCGACGCAGCCGTGACCCGACGCCACGCCGTAGCTGTAATATGAGACGGCGAACTAGCGACATCGACGTCCTTATCGATGGCCACAGTGTGACCGCTCTCGTCGATACTGGTGCCGACTACTCCATCATCAGTGGGTCGTTCGCCGCGAAGTTAAAGAAAGTTAGGACAGCTTCGAAAGGCCCTGAAATCAGCACAGCCGAAAGTCATCTCGTAACGCCTGCAGGAATCTGCACAGCGAGAGTCACCATTAACGGCCGTATTTATCCTACAGACTTCGTAGTAATACAGCGTTGCTCGAGAGATGTCATCCTTGGCATGGACTTTTTATGCCTTCATGGTGCTGTCATCAACCTAAAAACAAAGTCGATAACGTTATCCACAGAAGCACTACAGAAGAAGAAGTCGCGCACGCCGTCAGAAACCATGCCTTGAATGTGCTGGAAGAACAAGTCACCATTCGGCCTTTCTCAAGCGTCATTATTTCCGTCGGTGCTCCTAAATCACCTGACTTGGAAGGCGTCGTTGAAGGCAGTCAGCATCTGTTGGTCACCCGAAATATTTGCGTCGCAAGAGGAATTTCAGAGCTACGGGGAGGCAAAGCAACGGTTATGCTCACGAATTTTAGCAATGAGTACAAACATGTGAACAAAGGAACAACGGTCACATACATCGGAGAAATTGTCGAAGCCACCAGTGCTTTCGCCCTCGCCGATTCTGAGGAACCTGCTCAAGGGAACCAAGCCCCTCCCATAGCTTTCGATGTCAATCCCAGACTTCCGAACCATAAGCAAGAACAGCTCAAGGTCCTGCTCTCGCAATACGAAGATTGCTTTTTGTCAAAATCGAAAATTCGGCAGACCCCAATCACAAAACATCGCATGATAACCGAAGAAAATGCCCGAACACTCCGTTAGTGTCCGTACAGGGTTTCGACGCGAGAACGTCAGGCCATGAAGAGACAAGTTGATTAAATGCTGCGGGATGACATTATCCAGCCGTCCAAGAGTCCATGGGCATCCCGCGTGGTGTTAGTGAAGAATAAGGATGGGACCCTACGTTTCTGCGTCAATTATCGCCGCCTGAACAAAATCACAAGAAAGGACCTGTATCCTCTCCCACGAATAGACGACGCACTTGATCGGCTCCATAACGCAAAGTGCTTTTCGTCAATCGACCTCAAGACTGGCTATTGGCAAATCGAAGTCGATGAAAGAGACCGAGAGAAGACGGCGTTTATAACACCGGACGGCCTCTTCGAGTTTAAGGTGATGACCTTCGGCCTTTGCTGAGTGCCTGAAAATTTTCAACGCGTTATGGATACAGTACTGGCTGGATTGAAGTGTCAGACTTGCCTTGTGTACTTGGACGACGTCGTCGTGTTTTCCTCGAGTTTCGACGAGCACCTTCGGCGCCTTGAAGCTGTACTTCAAGCCATCAAGGCATCCGGACTCACACTCAAGCCAGAAAAGTGCAGATTTGCGTACGAGGAGCTCTTGTTTCTGGGGCATGTTATTAGCAAGTCTGGAGTTCATCCCAATCCACGGAAAACAGCCGTCATAGCCGACTTCCCGCCGCCCACTGACAAGAAGGTGGTGCACCGATTTCCGGGCTTGTGCGCCTATTATAGGCGGTTCGTGAAAAACTTCGCCCATATCGCCGATCCTCTCACTAACCTTACCAAGGCCGACGTGGATATCAAGTGGGGAACGCCGCAGGAACACGCTTTCCAGGAGCTTAAACATCGCCTCCAGACGCCTCTGTTACTTGCCCATTTCGATGAATTCGCCGATACAGAAACACACGCTGACGCAAGCAGCGTAGGTCTTGGCACCGTTCTTGTGCAGAGGGCTCATGGACATGAAAGGGTTATTAGTTACGCCAGCCGATCGCTATCCAAAGCAGAAGCCAATTATTCCGCAACAGAAAAGGAGTGCCTCGCCATCATCTGTGCTACGTCGAAATTTCGCCCCTGCCTCTGCGGCAGGCCCTTCAAAGTTTTGAGCGACCACCACGCCTTGTGTTTGCTAGCCACCATGAAGGACTCTTCAGGTCGCCTCGCACGATGGACTCTGAGACTGGAAGAATGTGACAGTACTGTCATTTACAAGTCCGGCAAGAAACACTCCGACGCCAACTGTCTCTCTCGTGCGCCTGTCGACCAACCACCACCCGACGACTCGGATGACGACTATTTCTTGGGAACGGTAACTACCGACGACTTCAACGAACGACAGCGGGCCGACCTGGAACATAAGGCCCTAATAAAATTCCTCGAAGGCCGGACTGCTGAAGTCCCGAAGGTATTCAAGTGCGCACTTGCGTCGTCCTTCCTTCGAATCGGTCTTCTACAAAAGAAAAACTTTTCGCCACTTCGAGCTAAGTACCTCCTTGTGGAGCCTTCAGCTTTGCGACCAGAACTCCTGCAGACCATGCACGACGATCCGATGGCAGGGCACCTCGGTAATTTTCGCACGCTCGCGAGGATACAAGAAAGGTACAACTGGCCACGTCTTACCACCGACGTCACTCGTTATTTGAGAATATGCCGGGACTGTCAGCGACGCAAGGCACCGCCGACAAGGCAAGCGGGACTTCTGCAGCCAATCGAACCACCTTGCCGACCTTTCCAGCAGATGGGTATGGACCTACTGGGGCCGGTCCTGACGTCGGCTTTCGGAAACAAGTGGATCGGGGTAGCTACCGACTACCTCACCCGCTATGCCGAGACGAAAGCCCTACCCAAAGGCAGTGCAACCGAGGTAGCTAAGTTCTTCGTCGAAAATATCGTCCTACGTCACGGCGCCCCAGAGGTCCTTATCACCGACAGAGGAACGGCATTTACTGCCGACTTAACTAAAGCGATCTTGGCATACAGCCAGACAAACCACCACCGGACGACAGCGTACCACCCACAGACCAACGGCCTCACTGAGCGGCTTAACAAGACGATCGCCGACATGCTGGCAATGTACCTCGATGTCGAACACAAAACGTGGGACGCCGTTCTTCCGTACGTGACCTTCGCAGACAACACGGCGGTGCAGGAGACGACGCAGATATCTCCATACAAATTGGTGTACGGAAGGAGCCCGGCAACGACGCTCGATGCCATGTTACCCAACGTCACCGACGAAGGAAACCTCGATGTGAGTGAGTACGTTCAACGCGCCGAAGCAGCCCGATAACTCGCGCGTCTCCGTATCAAGAATCAACAGACGACCGACAGCCGCCGCTACAATCTTCGACGACGTTTCGTGGAATACCAGCCTGGTGAACGTGTTTGGGTGTGGACGCCGATACACCGACGTGGACTAAGTGAAAAGCTTCTGCGACGGTTCTTCGGACCGTGCAGGGTGGTTCGACGTCTCGGCCCACTTGATTACGAGGTTGTCCCCGACGACATCACGAACTCTCAACGACGCCGATGGCGACCTGAAGTCGTCCATGTCGCGCGCCTCAAGCCGTTTCATGCGCGTTGACAAACCGAAACAGTGTCTTTTTTGTGTTATTATTATTGTATCGTAATTTATTCATTGTACTTTCTTGCATTATTGTCGTACCTTCATCTTTATTTAAGGCATCGGGACGATGCCTTTTTCAGAGGGGGGCAATGCCAGGTTCTATTTCCCAAGTTTTGTTATCGTCCCAAAGCACTACACAATTCTCAGCGCAAACCGCGCCTGCAGTTTTCAAGAAGCTTCCGCACTGTAGTAGATCATTTCTATAAGATCACGCCTGCTCTGCGAACTCTACAGATTATTCTTTAACCTACGCCACCGCCAGCGATAATGCTAGAACATTCGACGGCAAGAGTATAAATGCCGACGCGCTTCGCCGCTTGTCAGTAGTTGATCGACGGCCGACGCTCCGTTCACCGCTATCTGTGCAAGACTGCTACTGTAATCGAACTTTCCATTTACCGGGCACAGGTTCGCCCACATAAACAGTTAAATTCCATCATAAAGTCTCCTGTCTCCGGCCACGCCACGACCCCGTGACAATACTGTCCTAAAATTGTCTGTGTAGTTGCATGCGATGGCTTCTAACACTGTGACACATGAAAATTTGTTTTTTTAATGAAGACATCATTGAACAAACTTTGAGTAGTAAGGACGGTGTGCTTGTAACGCCCAAATCAATTCGCAATTTTTGCAGCAATAAAGCAATGCTTGACTGCAAGATGCTGGGAGCGCGCAGCACCGCAAATGTGTGACACTGGTACCTGCGTTCGCCGACAACCGAAACGAAGTTCCGTTTGTCCGCACCGCTATCGTCATTTCTTAGTGACCAATGTTTTTGTACGCATGCGTCTACGACGCTCAGCAGCTCCAGTTTAACTTCGTGCATCGCGCGCACAATTTCATAAAACTCAAAACATGGCGGAAGCTGTTGAAAAGCTTTAAGCCGCGGTCCGTATCTGGCAAATTATCGTTCGCTGCATAGTGATGAACGGAAGTTAGTGACCCAAGCAAGGGACGGACTTGATGTTTGTGACCCAAGCAATTTTGAATAATCGGCTTACAAACGGGGACAGGGTAGGAAGCGTACAGCTATGAAAAAGACGACACCCCTTTTTTGCCCGATATCCGGTGGATATGTAATCTTTATAATATATAAGTTGCAATATTCTAAAGCTGCACATTATTTTATAAAACCACTCGATTCTTCAACAGTCGCCCACAGTGTGTTTGCGCCACTGACAATGAGTGAACAAGATATCAAATGCCTTCGCTGCATTGCGCGTGTTTTTTGCAGGTCCCTCACGGCTCTCTGCAGTCTCCGTGACTCCGCAAGGTGAACGCGCTCACGTCTCTTGGCTCGTATCCGAAAAGCACGTATACGATGGCGTCGAGGTTGTGTGGAACTGCAGCACCGTCGAAGCTGTGTTTAATATAAGACTATCAAAACGCACGTACAGCGCCGAAGCACCTCTATATGGTGAGAACCAAGATTTTACGTTAACTCTTTCACGCAATGACAGCTTCAACCACAGCGAGGTAGTTTAAAATTAGAATTAGTTAATATTGAATGCAAAGCATTTCTCAGCAGGCTGCAGGCACTTTGAGGGTAAGTCTGTCTGTCTGCCTGTCCGTCTAGCCGTCCGTCCGTCCGTCTGTCCGCACGTTCGTCTGTCTGTCTGTCTGTCTGTCTGTCTGTCTGTCTGTCTGTCTGTCTGTCTGTCTGTCCGTCCCGCCGTGGTGGTCTAGTGGCTAAAGTACTCGGCCGCTCAACCGCAGGTCAAGGGATCAAATCTCGGCCGCGGCGGCTGCATTTTCAATAGAAGCAAAAATGCTGTAGGCCCGTGTGCTCAAATTTGGGTTCACGTTAACGAAGCGCAGGTGGTAAAGATTTCCGGAGCCATTCTCTATGACGTCTCTCATAGTCATATTGTTGTTTAGGGACGTTAAACCCCCCATAACAATCAAACATCTATATATATTTGGGACGTTAAACCCCACAAATCAATCAAACATCTATATATATGTATATATCTATCTGTCACTCTGTCTGTCTGTCCAGCCACCTACATCTCGGTGCTCTCATTATAAACCCCACTGTAAGAGGGTTAAAAGAGGGTTATAAAACCACCATATGATTATGAGAGACGCCATAGTGAAGGGCTCCGGAAATTATGACCACCTGGGGTTGTTTAACGTGCACCCAAATCTGAGCACACGGGCCTACAGCATTTTCGCTTCCATCGAAAATGCAGCCGCCGCGGCCGGCATTCGATCCCTCGACCTGCGGCTCAGCAGCCGAGTACCTTAGCCACTAGACCACCGCGGCGGGGCAACAGTACTGATACCACATTCAGAAAATATTGTGAATCTAGAAAAAAATGTAAGGCTAATGTGTGCAGTATTTCTATGTAATTTGCGCGTGAAAAACAGACACCACTTTTGCTTTTTGGTTAATGTGCGTTCACTTGCGTCTTCTAAACGCGACAAAATAGTTATGTATACATGTACAAAAAATTGCAGTTCCGCAGCAAAAGTCGAAGCAATGAATGTGATAGGTACGAAGTCGAAAGTTATGCGGACCAAGGCAAGCAGCTAACTGTGTTTGATCATACCTCACGTAATTCAAGAAAACGGCTGCTCTATGTACCGAAGCCGTGTTGTGAGTATACGTCAAAACTCAAATCGTTGGGAGCACAGCATGTTTATAAGCCATCCCCTGATGCGTATGGAGATAGCGAGCACGCTATAGTGCTCGTGACCGCGCCCGTTTGAGCAGCATTCAAAGTTTCTGCTCGAGTGACTGTCATCCACTCACTGATTCTGGACATCTGAGAAGGCATCTGCGCTCTTCCGCTTTTCTAGTTTGACTTCGCCGTTCAATTGGGTGAGTTTCATTACTTCGCAATGGTTAGTAACGGTGGTTTTTTTCGAAATCTAACAGCCGGAAGGGGTTCTTTGCACGAAAGCCTACAACGCTCTCATTCTACATAAGCCAACGTTTTTAGACAACCGTTTTACTTCACCAATTAAAAACTTAATTAGTTTACCTTTTAAAATTGTAACAAAGGACGTATTTGGTGAACTCAAGGTGCCTGCAGCTATACAAGAAACAAGTGCACGTGAAAGTGGTGAACTCGTGTTCGCAATTTTCTGATCTTTAAAGATTTTGGACACATATGTTCAAACAAGTGTAAACAAGAATCGACAACTGACACAGTTGTAAGCTGTTGCAATTATACACTCTCTGGTAAATAAAGAAAAGAGTAAAAGAAATAAAACACCAGTAGCAGTGCGTTTTTCGCCAGTATATTTTACGCGCTGCAGCAATAGGTTGTCTGTGAATGTTAACAGTAATCGCACGACCTCGTACCTTGTGCCGTACATTCATCCCACCTTATGCTAGCATTATTCCTATTGGTGTAGTGTGACAGAAACATTGAAATCTGTGAAAACCATTGTCATCGCTAGAACCACTCTCTTCTCTTTATGTTATTAATATCGTGCCTACATGCATTTACAGTTCCATCCGAAAACGCCGAGAAATGCACCTTCAATGCCTCGACGTACCTAGACAACCAGAATGGAGCAACATATTACAGTACACCCGTACAGGCTACCCAAAAAGGCACTGTCCACTGAACTGGAAATGGCGCTCGACGGGCATATCTTGCCAATGCCGACTAATGCTCATAGAAAGGTCCTTTCAACAAAGGTTAAAGCAAAGCTTCTCTGTAACGTGTTTAGCTCGCCATGGCATCCCCTTGGTATTCTTGCCTTTGAGCACATCGCTTTTATGCGCAAAATAAAATGAGCTGCCTTTTTCCCAAACTTTGAGAAGACGAGTTGCCACTCAACGCTTGGTACTTTTATTAGTTCCTTGCCAATTTATTAGGTGTTTCGGGCTAATACACCATGTGGTTAAGTAGCAAACTTTTTTACAGCGACAACAGAAACAAGAAAAGCACGACACTCGCACCTAAATTTATTTCAGAAAAAAAATATTTCACATATATGCACCCACGCACACCACCCCATCCGACACCGAGATGAAAGAACACTCAATGAAAACTCATTCAATAGCAAGTTTTGCACAGTTAACGATAAAAATCACGGCACGTGTAGAACTAAGTGCAACAGTTTATGCATTCTTATCCACGAAACAATTTTTCGCGTGCACTCAAGCGATAAAAACGGAGAATGTGCGGCCTATACGTTTTGAAGGAATATTAACGTAAATCTTAAGAAAGTACACTTCAAGGTAATTTCAAAACGTTAATGTAGAAACTTACGCGCGCCCAAAACGAAAATCGACTACAAGAAAAAATAGCGCTGGTTAAAGTGTCCAGTGTTACAGTGTCCGCTACTTACAGCATCAATGTAAAGAAGTGGATAACCATAAGATATAAGACCAGTCCCCAACTGGCACCGCTCTCAACCTTATTTTTGGATTCTTTTCTTTTTGAGGTAGTTGAAATTTTTTTTTCTATTTCCATTCACCAATTCTAAACTAAGTTGATGACTTTTTCGAACACAAACACGTTTTATATCGGGTTCTATGACGGCTGCGCTGACGTATATTCATTCATCACGGGTATGACGTATTAAAATATATACTAAAATATTGCACAGAAAAAAAAAACGCGAAGGAAAAGTTCAGCAGTGGGGCGTCGAACCACTTTGCAGCTAGCGACACAATTCCACTATGACACGGAACTTACCCTGTATGGTTGGCAAGCAGCAAGTCTATCATATACATCAAAAACCGTTCGCGTTTCTCAGAGCTGCGTTTTCATCATCAGTAGCGAGATGGCGTGACGGCGTCGCGTTGCGTAAGGTCCCTCCATAATTTTTAAGGTAGCCACATCTGCCACGCGCGCCACCTAGAAAGTTCCTGTAGCAGACGACGCCCAGCTTTAAGCACGGCATTCAGCTGTTGGAAAAATATCTGCACATGCCAGGAAATAAAAGCTACTGATGCCTGACTGTGATGAAGGCCGAAATAAGGGCTCAAAATGTTAAAGCTGTGCCTTTATTTCAAATAAACATTGAAAAAGAGAGCGGAAAAAATGTTTGCTCGCCTATATCCGGCATGTTTACATCTTGTTTATTCACGTTCGTATTACATTGCGTTTTTCAACCTAAGTTAACTGCATATAATTTAAAAAAAAACAAGGAGCGTTGATTCGCTTTCATTTCACAAAATAGTCGAAGCCCTTCACGGAAACAACAACGAGCCGGGACCGGAGACAACCCGAGGTGAGTTTACCCGCGGCTGCCCATGGCGCCAGCCTTGGTCGCTGTGTTGGTTGTACCTTGGAGACTGCGTGCGCTTAATCCGATTGCTCTCCGCCTTTCTTTCTCGTAACTGTGCTGTGTACATATAGCGGTCACTTCGGTCGAACAATGCATCTGACAGCCATCCGGACCGAAGAAATTTCGACATGGCGTTGCTGAAACGCGATCCTCGCTGAAAGTAAACATCCTGCGCACGTGTGTGGAAACTAAAATTTGGTGGAAACGCTTGCGCTAACAGTCTTCTTCTCACTGCATACGGTGAATGCCCGACCACTTGAGTGTCTTTTGCTATTCTGTGCCACGAGCCAACGCAAGCTTCTCGACATTCCAAAGCGGCGTGTCATCACCGATCGTCGAATTTTTTCGTGTTGCAAACGCGACCTAACCGCGCGGAACACCATGGTGTAGTTAAATTTCTTCGACAAGGATTCTTGTGTGCGCGTGTGTGAATGCGGTTGTATTCCTGATATGAGTAACGTCTGTACGTAACCTTGAATCACTGCGTGGATTTTCAATAGTGTGTTTATGCTTTTTCGATTTGCCTTTGTGCCTCTCTGAAGCGCACAAGCTTCTCAAGAATTAAACATCCTTAAGTGAAACGTCCGCGAAAGGGCCTACTTTTTGTTGCACTTTATTTTGCTGGCGATTTTATATCGCTTCTGATGTTTTTGCTACGTTAGTTCGCAGCTTGGTGCTTTTCATCAGTGAAATAGCATTGCTGCTTACCGAGACATTTCGTTTGGTATACGAGTGTGAGGGTAACCTAAGAGTAACAGTGTAGACAATAATGTACTTTGATATAGTTTTATTATTTGGTGGCCAGTAGCTGTAGATATGGGGTATTTATGTATTTATTTAAGAAGATACTGCCTGTCAGAATGCAATACTTTAGGCAGCGGTGAGCGATACATATAGTAAATATACAGTGATGGCCAGTGTCTAGTGGCTAAGGTACTCGGCTGCTGACCCGCAGGTCGCGGGTTAGAATCCCGGCTGTGGTGGCTGCATTTCCGATGGAGGCGGAAGTGTTGTAGGCCTGTGTACTCAAATTTGGGTGCACGTTAAAGAACCCCAGGTGGTCAAAATTTCCGGAGCCCTCCACTACGGCGTCTCTCACAATAAAATGGTGGTTTTGGGACGTTAAACCCCACATATCAGTGATGGCCAGTGGCTATATGGTATTTATTTATTTATTTAGGAACATGCACTTAGTCCGAATGCCATACTTTAGGCAAGGGTCAGCGATACAGTGGGAACAACACAATTCAGGAAATACAGTGATGGCCAGTAGCAATGACTATGTGGAATTCCTTTATTTATTTTAGAACATACAGCCAGTCCGAATGCCATACCTTAGGCAGGATCAGCAATACAATGAGAATAAGACAATACAAGAAATAGACAATGCGTACAGAACAATATGAATTATAGAACAGATCATAATGTAGGAACAAGAGAATTATTTGTTTAAAACGAAAGCCTGAATAATACACAAACCCAAACAAAGTTTCATAATACCATACAATTATCACTCCATGAGCAGTACAGTAACAGCAACTACCACTTATTTACCATAACGGCTTGACATATACACATGCCGCCTTGCAGGAGCTGAACAATGTTTTTCATCCATCCATCTATATACACATGCAGCACAAAAATATAATGACACCAAGTGGTACAACTACGTAAGGTTATGCTTGCAGAAAAAAGCTGCGGCACATGCCACCCACAATGCAAAGTACAGAGTAACGCAGGTACTTACTAGTATCTTTAATTACACATTCAATGCACGAAATACTCTTAGGATAGCCTTCCAAGTGAACAAAAGGACATGACATGATGCTTGTACTGAACAGTAAGGGTAGCCTAAATAACTATTAAAAAGCAAAAACAAAGAACAGCCACACTTACCGTAGTACAAGAGCCATCATACATTTTACACAAACTTTTCTACCAGTACTACCTAATGCTACTTGCAGCAACATGCATTCCAATGCTTCGGCTACCACACTTCCGTGAGCTTTGAATTTTTGTCATAAGGAGATGGTTTTTCTTTTTCACTAGAATGAAGATTCTAGTTCTTAAAAACGTGGCAAGGAGTTTGTCTGATATGCAGTGGCATGTAGGGAAGCAATCGCCCAAGTACAGGGAACTTTGAAAGGTACTCTGAAGTTTAGATGCAGAAACTTTGTTTGCAATCAATGCATCTTCATTTAAGCGCACATAATTTTCAGCAGCCTCTATTAACTGCAGGACAGCTGGTGAAGGGACTGCCAATGCCGGCTTCTCTTTGTTGTAGAACTACAGCATTGTGAGATTGTTTCCCTCGGCTGAGCTTGTGATCGCTTCAACAGGCTCAACAGGAGTTTGCCTTCTTGACTTGTGCAACAACATAACCAGCAAGGTACTCCAATGATTCATGTTCTAAGTCTTGAATGTCAAGCAGGTGAGAGGGACGAACAACATACATTTTGCTTTCATTTGGTTTGTTGTCATCGGCCATGCCAGTCAAGAGAAAGCAGTATTCTTCAGTGTAGCTGCCGTCCTTACTTGGCCTCAGAAACTGGGCCATCGTAGCAGCTCGAAACGAAAACTTGAATTCAAGTACACGAGGCACCAGTTTCTTACACCTTAGTCTAGAGAAAAGATTCTCTAGGGCATCTTGGCCGAACCGGCTCTGGAGCAGAAACTTAAAGTTGTACTTTTCAAGAAACAGTGCCTGCAGTAGCAACACTGATGTTGTCGCTAGGATAACGCCAGTCTGCACTGGTTTCCAGGCGGCTTTTTTTTTCATCCCCAATACATAATTTTTTCAAAAAGTACAATTGTTTCTTCAAGAAACTGAAGGGCCTTTCTCTACTCAACATCATCAAAATGGCTCAAAGCCAGTTTTGTTGTTCTGGAAGTTATGAGTCTGAACCATCGAAACATCATCTCAATAAACCATGCAGTTGTCAAGGCTGGTTTATCTAATGCCCGATTATCTACAAGCAAGCGTGCTGCAGCAGCAGTGTCGCTGTTTATAAGGCTGAATGCTGGCCCCACCTTCATTTTATCATAATGGCTGGGGTCAACTGAAGAAGGCTTCAGGTGGGGAGCTAGCTTTAGCTCTGCATTGCTGTCTATCTCGACAAGCTTCTTTTTAGGGTCGATGGATATTTCATTTCCTGGCAGATTGTTTTTGTTTTCACTACTTCTTCGGGCAAGTATATCTTCTGGCCCTTAGTTAAGTGGCTCCTCAGCTTCTTAAAGAGATGAGGAACAACAGCCATGAAAAAAAGTTTCCTAGATGCATCACATGGGTGGTGACACGAGGTTTTAGGCTTGCTGTGCTTGCCTACAATTATACCGAACAGTTTCCAGACGGCTTGATTCCCCCCTCCCATGTCTGTCACCACAACATCTACTTTCAGGGAAATTGCCTCACATGCTTTTATGATGACAATGATTATATCCCTAACTGTTTTGGCATGGAATGAATTTCCAGTCAAATGGTAAGCAACTGTTTGCTTCCAGTGGGTTGTTATCCCACCGAGCCTAAATACCAGTCCATTAGTGGCCAAACAGTCGGGTGGCAGTGTTCCGTCTGCAAGAGGTATAGTTGGGGCTCCAAGCACTGTTCCCGAGGATGGGTTGTACATTAAGCCTGGTGCAAGCTGCATCTCATTGAGCATTAAAGTAGCATGCCGCTCCTCTGGTGACATCAGGCTAACCTATGGAGTGGAAAGATTTAGTTAGGCAATGCAAACAGCGCTGCTATGGTAACAAGACAGGTCAAGGGTCATGGGAACCTGTCTGTGCACTTACCTTTAGTGCGAGAGACGCCATGATGTCCTCCAGCAAACCTGGTGTGACCTTGTACCCTTCCAAGTGACGATGTAGGGTGCGTTCTGTTGGCAGAGGTTGTCCAAGCTCCCTGACTGAGTCATAGCCACGTGCTCCACAGAAAAGTCTCATTATCGATGCCTTTATAACAGTCTTCTTAATCCATCGAGTTCCCTGCATTGTTTCCATCTTCAGACATTTACCTTGGTCTTCATTCAAGTATTTGTTTAGTCCTGCGACAGGGCGTTTATTTGCAGTTAGTGCCTGGAAACGCTGCCTCTGAGCAAGTTTAAGCTTCCGTCGCGTCGCCTGAAGTTCAATTTCAAGCGGGGCCACCCTCTTCTGTAGAGCTGCTGGTATTAAGTGGCCTGAAATAGGGCACCGAAATTAGGTTTAAAGCAGTTGTCAATACTAAACAGGCAAGAGCGGGGGCTAGTCGGTGCTTTATATTCAAGATGTCACGCTGATACAGAAAGCGCATGAACGGAACAGCCTGTTTGCTGTGTCCTGTATGTGTATTCTTTATCAGTGTGATATCTCCCCTAGTTTTAAATAGCATTGTTAAGAATGCGTTGCTGACAGTAAATGACCTGCATGAGAGCAGGGAAGCGCAACACAAAAACATCAGACAAGCGCAGGAATATCTAACATTTTCGCATGTTTTTTTTTTCCTTGTTCCCTTCATGCAATTCATTTTCTCTCACGCTGCACGAGTTGCACACAAATCGGTACTGTTACGGGTATAATGTATTGCTATTTACGAAACACAGGGCCTCGACCTCCTAGTAGCATGGAAACTTGCATTGAAAGAAAGGTTCTGTAAGCTTTCGTAAGTATGTCGCTATGCGCAAAAGAGGCATTGAATGATGGCACACAAAAAAATTCCAACAAAACTGTTTAACTCACCAGCCTGTGTACTTTCTGGCTGGAATGGAGCAGGGATCAGTAGGTATAGTTGCATATCAAGAAAATCTGCGTAGCCCCGCCGCGGTGGTCTAGTGGCTAAGGTACTCGGCTACTAACCCACAGGTCGCGCGTTCGATTCCCGGCTGCGGCGGCTGCATTTCCGATGGAGGCGGAAATGTTGTAGGCCCGTGTGCTCAGATTTCGGTGCACGTTAAAGAACCCCAGGTGGTCGAAATTTTCCGAGCCCTCCACTACGGCGTCTCTCGTAATAATATGGTGGTTTTGGGACGTTAAACCCCACAAATCAATCAAAGGAACATCTGCGTAGAGCACAAAGCAACGAGAAAACCAGCAATGTAGAGAGGCATTGATATCTCACATGGGGAATACACATGCTTTGGGCCACACAAAATATCTGCCTGTTTGCTTGGATCAGCTGTAGAAAAAGCTTTATTAGACGTGAACGTAAGTTTGAACCATATTTTGCAACGTATTAAAAGATTGTAAATTACAAATATAAAATATCTCTGTGCTGTCTGCATGGCATATATCGTCTGTATGTGAACAGATGAAGAGCATAAGCACGCAATTTACCAGCTTATGGAAAGGTAGGAGCTCACAGACGGGAGAAACTTACCATTCTCAGTGTCGACTGGCTGGGGTTCAACATCGACCTGTGTGTTTTGCTTGACTTTGGGGTCATCTGGGTAGGATACAAGAACATAATGACAAATGATAACTGAAGGATTGTTTTCATTGCAATAATCAAATTTGACTTGAAGGCTGTGAATAGCATTCAAGATCATTTGTCCTAATGAACACCGTGAACATACCAGTACTTTCCACTCTTGTTCTTTTAGGGGGTGGCTTGCGTGGCTTTGCAACTGGTCGATGCAAAAAGATGCTTGGCGTCGCGAATGGCCTTAGCTTGTTTTCACCGGTATTGTTTAGAATATTTGGTTCAAACTGGTCTTCTGTGAAATGATCCTGTAGCAGAGTTGGAAACGACTTTCTGAACATGTTGTAAACCGAAGTTAACAACGCGCGCGGAGATAGAGAACTAGCGATAGTAGAACTCACTGCTGAAATTTATGAATGTTTATCGCTATAACAATAATAATAATTGCTGGGGTTTTACGTGCCAGAACCACGATATGAGTAAGAGGCATGTCGTAGTGGACTTCTTCAGTAATTTCGCGACTACTTGGGTTTCTATTACGTGAACTGAATACGCGCCGTTTACGAGCCTCTAGCATTTCACCTCCACCGAAAATGCGACCGCCGAGGACGGGATCGAAGCGCGTTTTTCCGGTCAGCAGCCGAGCACCGTAACCGCAGTAACTGCCATACCACGACGGCGGACAAATTTGGGTCGTGTGCTACACAATGCGGATATCTGTCAGCGAGTTATTGCGCTTCCCTCGCTTTATTTAATTGCATGCTAGGCTCGTAGTGCATGACCTACATCAGCGGGTTCATAAAGCACTAAAATGAATAATCTCGACAAATGTGGGCCATCGAAACCAGCGCGCACGAATGAAATGCTATTGCAGCTCGGCACATGCACGCATATGCTTTTTCTTGCGCCTTTGTGTCGCGTTACTTACCTCGCATAGTCGTGCAGTGGCCGACGATTCGAAGTCTTTTCGTCCAATTCCGTGCAACCACACTTTTCTACTGGATAGGTTCTGCTTGCCCCGCGGGACGCAAAATGACTTCTTGCCGTCTTCCGTCCGGTTTCGGCACCCAAACGCACAGCAACACGCCATATCGGACCTTCCAGAATGAAATCACCGCACAACGTCCATAGCGGAACAGGTGAAGCGAGCACTCTCCTCCCGGACTGCGGGAACCTTCATGGCGTAGAAAGGTCACGTGTCACAGATCAGCCTATCGCGGGCGCCGTCGGCTTTATGAAAGCTTTTCGATACTTTTGAATTAATTGAGGGACTTTAGCGTTGCGCCCCTCTTGCGTTTCTTTGAGCGCACGGCTCCACGCGGTATGGTCTTTCGGAATGCGCGTGGGCTTATCAAATCAGACTCGTGTTTCATTAGAGCACGAAGGTCACTCATCTTGCAGCCGCGGCCGCGTTAAAGGAAGGAGCACGCTGTTTGAATACGATGAAGTAAGAATCGTGGCTGTATGCCCTCAGTCTGTGTATACTTGTGCATTTGTTTCGTGGATCTTTCTTTCTTTCTGTTTGAGCAGCGTGCTTTAAGTATGAAGCTGAAAAAGTTGTTTGTCCGTGCTCGTGCTGTGTATGCTTATTTCATGCGTTCTTTCTGTATGAGGTCCACACTGTTAATTTCGATCTTGCCGTTTTTCGCATGAAACTTCAATTTGTTGCTATACCCTTCATTTCTTTGCGCTTGTGGTGAAACAAACAAAAAACGTGACTGATCCCCTTAATAGAAATTAGTATAATACGAAAGCGAAATGTGCCTTCACAGAGGAAGTTCAACGTTTATTGTGCATTGTTACGGCAACAGCGAGAAATTGCAAAGTCACGTTAGAAACGCCAAGCATCTCAAAACTTGCAGCGCACACCTCAAGCAAAACCACGCACAAAATTAGCACACACAGGACTAGGGCGACTAACAACTGTGACAATTTCTCCTGCGTCATGAGTCAGCAGCGCGCTCCTTTCCTAAACGTGGCCGTGGCAGCTTCGGAAGTGACCTTCGTCCTCTTCCGAATTGCGAATCCGATAAGAGCGCGCGCATGAGAGACCAGGCTCCGTGGGGGCGACGATTCGGGGAGGCGGCGACCTTGAGAGCACGTCGAATGCGAGACTGTCGAACCTCACCACTGATAACAAAAACGCACTAAACTTTCATAACCCTGAGGACTTCCAAATTGTGTACATAAATTTCATTTCATTTCCTTAAATTCCCTAATTGGGGGTGTTGATTAAGGGTTGATATATATATATATATATATATATATATATATATATATATATATATTGTACAAACGGAATGAATATGCGGGCTGGAAGGGTGATAAAGTCTGGCCGGTCACGTGAGCTGTAATAGAACTTGTGAAACAGGACTAATGTAGCAATGTGGCGATGAAGTGCAAGCGTTGATAGAGATCATTCTACTTTCAATGATGACACACTGACATGATACGAATATGAAGAATGAATAAATCATACCGCGCGATTCTGTAAAGCCGCAAATGAATTTGTTAGATATGCCTAAGGCGGGCTCCATATGGCAGCTGCGTACTCAAGTTTTGGTCTGGTGATAGATTTGTACGTTAGCAGTTTTAAATATTTAGGAGCGTGACGTAAATGCCGTTTTAGAAACCCTAGCAATTCGTTAGCACCCGTGATTATGTTCATGACATGTTCACCCACGTTAGATCATGCGACAGTGTTACACCTATACTTGTTAGAATGTACCGCGTCCAAGGCGACGTTGCCGATTGTGTAAGGGAAAACTAAGGGGCTTTGACGACGCGAGAAGGACAATGATTTGTATTTTGTTGGGTTAAGTGTCATGAACCACTGATCATACCATGATTGAATGAAGTTAAGGTCATTGTGAAGTGATTGCTGCTCAGGTGAGTTAGAAATGGTACCATAAATGACGCAATCATCGGCGAACATACAATTGTGACATGAAACGTGCAAAGGTAAGTCGTTAATATAGATCAAGAACAATAGAGGGTCCAATATATAACCCTGAGGGACACTAGACGTTACTAAAAGGGGGTTACAAATGTGCTCATTAACAAAATCAGATTGCGAGTGGTTCTTTAGAAAGGCTTCAATCCAATTAAGAACACTGGGGTTATTGTTTAAGCCAGAAAGCTTTAAAAAAGAAGCTGATGTGACACTTTATCAAATGCTTACGCGAAGTCTAAAAAGATGAAATGAGTTTGTTGATTACAATCTAAGTTTAAGTGTAAATCATGAAAGAAGTTAGTGAGCCGAGTTTCACAGGAGAAAACATTACGGAAACAATGTTGTGAACAATGAAAGAAGTCTGTTGAATCAGGAAAGGCCATGATTTGTGAATAAAGGACATGCTCGATGATTTTGCACGGTCTGCTTGTTAATTATATTCGACGATAATTCAATGGTGACTGCTTACTGCCGAATTTATGTATGGGAACGACCTTTCCCACTTTCTAGTCATCGGGTAAGTGACATGTTGAAAGGCACTGGGAACACAACAGGCATAGATAAGCAGCAGAAATATTCTTGGTATTTAGCAAAAAGTTTCAATTGATTTTGTCAAAACCAGCTGATGATGTGATCTTCAGATGTTCTATACTGGAACATCTGATGGTCACATCTATGCCATCAATGGAAATACAATGGCAGGCATCAGAAGTTCACTAGAAATACGCGAAGATTTTAACATGGGTGGAAGCATGGCACGAATATTAGTAAATACACTTGCAAATGCAGCATTAAATACGTCCGCACATTCTGCGTTACCTATGACACCACTGTTTTCATCGGCTAGTTTTATCGTGTGTTCGTGTTCTGGATTATTTACACGCCAAAATTGTTTTGGGTTTAGTGTTAGCATACCAGGAAGGTGGTTATGAAAAAAACTTGTACTTAGCGTTCTGTGTAGCTTTTAGGTATTTGGTTTCTTCTGAGTAGTACTTATCCCACATAAATTGGTTGTTTTTCTTTGGCACCGCAAAAACATCTCTTTTTCTTATTTTTTAACCACTTTAGTGATTTGTTAAACCATGGTTTGTTTATTTTAGCGCGGAAGCTACATTCAGGTATATGATTATCAATTAGTTTAAGTACTTTGTTCTTAAAAAGCAGGCAATTTTTGTGCACTGGACGATTACAAAAGTCCGTCTCAAATACAGGAAAAAAACTGGTTAGCTCATTAGCTCGTTGTTAATAGCTTCATAATTGGCCTTATCATAAAGTCGAATTAGTTCTTTTAAGCTTCATGTACTAGCGGGGCATAATTAAAAGTTACATCAATAACTTTGTGATCGCTTATTTCCCTTAGATGTGTGATAGATGACATACAGTTTGGGTTGTTGGTTATCAAACCTAGGGTGTTTGACGAGCTCTGTGCGACACGTGTTGGTTCAGCTATCAACTGCGAGAGGTTTATTGATTGATATGTGGGGTTTAACGTCCCAAAACCACCATATGATTATGAGAGACGCCGTAGTGGAGGGCTCCGGAAATTTAGAACTGCGAGAGGTTAACGTTCAGGCATACATCAATAAAGTTTGGTGCTTCAGGGGTACTACATGAAGTTGTGTAGTTTTGCAAAATATGTGAGGATAATTAAAATCCCCGAACAGAATGACGTCTGCATTTTGATGCACTTTTGTAAGGGTGCTTATAACACAGTCGAGTTTGCAGGGGAAGTCGGGATACTTTAGGGCGGCCGCTAGCGAATGCCTAAAAGTATGGTACGCGGTACCGCGTGGCAGCTAACCCGTAACCCTTCAATTTCTCTATCAGTGTCAAAACGTTGAAGATGAAAGCTGCTCATTCACTGCCACAAAGACTCCGCCCTAACGTTCATCTTCGTGACCCTTGCGATAGAGATTAAAGTTGGGCATATCGGCAAGAACCTCAGCGTCACTGATATTGATGTGTAGCCATGTTGCCGTTAGTATGTGCACATTACTGGTAGAAGATAATACAATGTTTGACACAAGTTGACGCTTCGGCAAAAAACTACGAATATTAGTAAAGATTACAGAGAAATCAAGGTTAGCCCGAGAACCTTCACCAGAAGGAGTTTTTGTTTTTTACAGCATGTTGATTGCTGCTGGCAATCTTTGAGAGGTTGCGAGACTTCTTCATAAAAAATATTTTTTGAGCCAATACAGATGGTCTTGTAAGGCAGACAAAAACGAACCGATTTTCTTTTGGCAAAAGCCACCAAATTTTTACGAGCATTTCTAACAAAGCTGCTGAAGTCTAGTGCAAAGTTCTAATTTGTTTCTTGCAATTTGCGCGCATTAGAAAGAACAGCTTCTCTTGTCTTGTAGAAGCTAAACCTAACAATAATAGGGCGACCACGCTGGGTAAGCTGGCGGTCAGGATGATGAACCCTTACAAGTTTTTTTGGATCTAATATAAGGCCAAGATGGTCACCACAGTGTTTTATGACCAGTTGTTTTGTTTAGGGGTAACCTTCTGAAATGCTAGGCTTGGACAGACCATAAAATGCCAAGTTTCTTCGTCGTGATCGACTTTCGGCATCGTCAAGGCGTGTCTCGAGTTCGAAAACTTTGCGAGGTATCTGGGTAATGTCGCACTTAATGTTTTAGATTTCCGCGCGAAGCCGGGCAAGACTTTGGCAATGTTTTAGATGCGGAAGCATCTTATACTCGCGCCTTGTAGTGCGCCGTTCGCGCCGTCCGCACCGCTTCTCGAACATTCGACAGCTGACGCGCGCGCATGCGCCGTCGCGCCGTCGCCCACCATCTGTGCCGCGCGCGCTTCTCCTTCGAGAACATTCGACAGCTGACAGCGCATGCGCCGTCGCGCCGTCGCCATCTGTGCCGCGCACGCGCTTCTCTTTCGAGAACATTCGACAGCTGACAGCGCATGCGCCGTCGCGCTGTATATATACTCAAGGTCGGCGCTCGCTCGCTCAGTTGCATGCCGCTCGTCCGTTGGTTTGTACGGCGCGTCCACGTCCAAGGTCGCGGTGAAATGAATTCCAACGAATCCACAAACACAATGATTGACGTCCCTTCGACCAGCGCCGCCCTTTCGCATACGTGTGTACGTGTTCACTCATTTAACACCCCCTCCTACAACCACGTTAACCAATTTAGCCATCGACCCAAGTAAGTCGCCATTTAACACCCCATTTCACAACCACGTTAACCAATTTAGCCATCGACCCAAGTAAGTCGCACTTTAACACCCCGATAACCAATTATATGCTCCGCATCCTCCTCAGTGTTCCCCCGAGGGAAGCTGCGGGCAATTTTTTTCAACGTAATTCATCTGCTAGCTCAGGTGGGCGATCCTGTGATTTGTTGTCAGAAGCTGATTCTTTAGGTCATTTATATCTGAAATTAGTTTTCACTGACCAGCTAAAATGTTATGCAATTCTTTGAATATAGCGGCCGAGTTAGAACCTGGGTTTGACTCAACATCACCCAACTGCATGAGCAAAGAGCGATTGACATTAATACACTCGACAGCAATAACAAAGCAGCACTGTGGGCTCAGCAGCTGCAGCAAAAAGTAGTTGCTCAATTTTTTCGAGAACAGAGCATATGGTTTACTAACCTACATGGCAAAGGTAAGTGGATTACTGCTCTGCGCTGTGGCACAGCTGACGAGCCCACAGAGCGCCACGGTTGATCGCAGATCTTTTGTAGGCGATAAAAAAGGTGATGTTCCAGGTGATCCGGCTTCCCGCGGTTAAGTGAGGAGCGAGTCTTGCAGGAATAGTGCCCTCTGGACGGGTGAAGTACTCGATTCCAGTCGGACAAGGGGCGTTGTTTGGTGCAAGGCCCGCAATCCATAACTATTTCCTTGGGACCAGTTTGTGGACGTCATCTCGGTGGTAACTGTTGATAATGCAGTCAACAGCATGCGCGAGATGGCAAGCGCGAAAACCTGCATAGCAAAGGTAAGTGGATTACTGCTCTGCTCTGTGGCACAGCTGACGATCCCACCGAGAGCCACGATTGATCACAGCTCTTTTGTAGGCGATGCGGCCTCCCACGGTGAAGTGAGGACCGAGTTTTCCAGGATGAGCGCCCTCTGGACGGGTGAAGTGCTCGATTCTAGTCGGGCAAGGGGCGTTGTTTGGTGCAAGTCCCGCGCTTCACAGCCATTTCCCTGGGGACGGCCTGTCAACGCAATCTCAGTGGTAACTGTTGATAATGCATGCGCGAGATCGCAAGCGCAAAAACCTGCGTGGCTAATTAGGGTAAGTGTATTACTGACCTGCGCTGTGACACAGCTGACAAGCGCACTCGAAGAGCCGACGAGACAAATGGCTTGGCGCTGACTCTTCAGATAACGCACGTTTTTTGGCGTAGTGGTTAGCGCCGCGCACTGAGAATCAAGAAGTGTCTGGTTCAATTCCGCACGACATCATATATTTTTTCAACGTCACTTCCGTGACGGAAGTACGTCAGCGGAACCGTGGTAGATCCCGGCGTTAATCTCTTTCGTGTTAATAAACGCTCAACTACCTCGGTGAATGACATGCTTCACTTTGGTGTTGTACCGATTTCTAAAAAGATATCAGCCATGTTTTTTATATCAATCTCCTGTTTTTGTTTGTTTGTTTTTTCAATGGCTTTCTGCTTTCGTTTAGAAGCCTTACACAGAGGTTTTCTACGCTAGAAAAAGTGTCGTTCATATCTTACTGTTTTCACATGTAATTTTCCAATTTTTTGTCTCTTTTTCAGTCACAGAATTCTCGCTTTGTTTACTCTAAATTAGTGGCTGGACAGTTAGATTTTCTAACGTGTGCATTAAAACAAGCAATGCTGAACTCGTATGGGCTCAATGGGCACCAATTTTCCAGCTTGACAATTATCTGAGTATTTTTCTGATGTTGAATTTTAATGTTCTCAGTAAATCAGAAGTGAAACATCGCTCTGCTTGTGAACTCATGTGCATACTTTTGCTAGAATACAGAATCATGGGTTCGTTTCATTTATTCATGTCTACCCTGGTAATTGTCTGCATCGAGAAATTCGTTGCAGCACGTGGTGCAAACAAGCCGGCAAAGTGATGCCCGTTGTGATTTATGACGGCGCCACCGTAGCCGAGTGCCCTTCCGAAGCTGCACAAATTAATGTGCGACACACTTTGGCTCGTGCAATATTGTCCACGTTACATGTAGTTCTCAAAGTTACACGTCGCAAATGGACAGAACGTGAATACAAACTCGGATTTAAGGCTAAGCTATAGATCCAAGAGATCAGCATGCTGTGACGGGGCACACGGACGTTACCTTGCGAAAGCTTCATCATACACAATTTCCAGTGCTCACAATTGTGTGACCACTTGTGTTTTAGTCGTCAGTGGAGTCAAACTAGGCTAAGCTATAGATCCTAGAGATCAGCGTGTTATGACGGGGCACAGGGATGTTACCTTGCGAAAGCTTCATCATACAGAAGTTTTAGTGATCAGAAGTTTGTGACCACTTGTGTTTAAGGTGTCAGTGAAATTGAGCTAGTTTTACGAACTGTATACACAGGAGTGTAGAGCTCTTCTGCTTTGTAATGCGGCTACGTACCGCAGCATAGGTGGTCTGATTGTAAACAAATGGCTCCATTGGTCTGGCGCAGCTCTAGCTGGGATGCTTCATTTTGCGAGTAGGTAGGTTTATGTGGCTTTGTACAGTGTTAGAAGTATGAGTAATCATTGTGTGTCTGAATGAATACTACCGTCCTCCACTGCCTGAGGTATCGAACAACCTGTGTAGCTTATACTGCAGCGTCCGACACGACTGGGTGCAACGTTGCCTTGATATCTTTTTAAAAAATGCGCCAAAATGAATTTTTCATGCGTGTGTGCAACATCCACACAGTATGTCAGGTGTAGTATGAGTGGTAGCGAAATTGGTGCAGGTTGGTGCAACATAAACCATTGCCTCGAACCAGGCACAACTTTCAGGCTGTAGCAGTGCACGCGCATGGATGCCCCCGTGTTGACCGCGGCGATATTAGCGGCGGCTTCTGTCCCTGTATGAAACTACGTGTCGAGTCTCATCACCCGAAACGCATTGAAGGACTCTTTTAGAACGCAAGACTAGCACGCAACCATGCACCGACGCCGACACCGGAATTTCTGCTCAACGACTCAACGAGCTCATTTACAGTGCTGCGTTAAAACGCCGAAATTGCAGTTTTCCGTCATTCCGCGCCGACTGGAGCACCTTATATATAGTAAGTCATAAAACATGGGCCTGCAAATTTTCACTTTATCGGGGCATGAAGTGACATCCATGGCTGCTACTGATCCCTCTCTAAAATGAGTTTTAGGCTTGTCCAAACGGCACTGTTTCTGCAGCATCAAGTCGTGCTGGGCCGCAGTTACACAAGCAAAAACGTTTATAGCCGTGAACAACACCGGTGACGCCACATATTCTTCGATGTTTCTCAGCACTGCAACTGTGCCTATCGAACCTACGCAAAGGCATTGGCACACAGGCTGCTAGCTTTTCTTTTTCCTTTGTCTGCAACAAGGGCAATCGCCTGTGAAAGAGCATTGCCGAAAATGTGCGGCAGCAAATTGTTGTGGAGAAAAAAAAAGATCAGCTTTTGTTAATACTGCTTTATTAGTAATCATCGCTGGGCAAATAAGATGCAAAAAAAGTATGTCCTTCATCTTTATATTTCAATCAAGTTCAGCAACACTTCTTCGCTGCGTCAAGTTTCGATTTTCGGGCAGTTTATGATAATGCAAGAAACTCATCGTAGTGCAGAAATTGACAAAGTATGGGTGTTGGACTCCTTTATTAACAGCCCCGTATCATAGGAACTTGTTTCATCTGAAGCCACCGGTAAGTTTCATGCGTCTACACTGCTTTTTTTTACAGCGATAGCTGTTATAAGGTCACAACAAAGGACAATGCATTATGGTACCATTGTTGTCCGCCGCCGTCGCGACCTTTAACCACTATCACGTGAAATAAAGAAAGAATAACTAAATAAAAAATCTGAGGACGGATTGGGAATAGAAACTGGGCCCTCTGCATGGTAGCCCTGCACTCTACCACTGATCGAGCAACGTTTTTTTTCTTTATTGCCTTGCCCCTAGGATTTTCCCACACTATTTGTAAAGCATGGAACAGTACAATGACTGCATTTTAACACTATGGCATATATGCCAACAATGATAACTCTGTGGGATCCCACTTCATTACTTCCTACTGCAATTTCTCCATTTCGACAAAACGAGACACAGATTCGCAAACGTAATCGTGAACTGCACTCTGCAATGTCGCTCCGGTTCGCTATATAATATGCAGGCCCAAGAGCTTCCTTAACTAGATGCCTCCCGCGTGGTTTGTTAAGCCAGTTATACACCATGTCCCTCTTTTTTTCTCCACGGAAAGGCATCGAGCGCCGCGGGCGGCGAACGGCTACAACAGAGTTCGCGTGATGCAGCCTCTGAAATTTTCATTCCACTTGTTACCGTCTCGGAGGTGTTTGCAGCCCCATGCATGCTGGCTGGCGCCCAGCTTCCGCTGCCGCTGGAAGTTGGTAAGACAATAAGCGTCGGCTCACAGACTTGTGAAGAACTGCATGGAACCACCGTTGCACACGAGAAGCGAGCGACGCGGAGAGCATGTAGTGAAGGAGACCTTGAATCAGGTCATAAGGTACGTAATACTCGTGTTGAACTGATGAAAAATCAGCCCTGCACTGAGTGCAACTGTGAGCTCCCTTTTCAAGGACACAGTGACGCTCTATATGCACAGGGATGAGCGCACCCGAAGTACAGTCGAGGCCGCGCAGATGGCACGCGAACAGGTGTCATGCATTGGAAAGCCCCCCATGTCTCTCTCCGAGAAGGAACTAAGGTTCCTCGAAGGTTTCGGTGCGCGCAAGTAGACATAATACTTATACTTTTCTGTTTCATTTCCTTATAGACTTCGCCTTTTTCTGTGCTTTTGATTTTTTTCCTTACTCATGCATTGCTCTTTGTGCCACATGGTTTTGTCACATGGTTTACTGTCTCCTCTATATGTTTTCGCGCTCTGTGCAATAAACTCAGCTGGAAGTGCTCATGTCCTTCCTCTCTCTTTGTAGTCGTTCTGTTCTCGCGCTATAACTATCATGACGTATAAATGCCGACACGATTCGCCGCTTGTCAGTTCATCGACGACCGATGATCTGTTCGCTGCTATCAGTGCCAGTGTCTTACTTACGTTTTGCGTGGCCACAAGTACGGCCCTAATAAACAGTTTCTTCTTCTGACCTAGAGTATGTTCCCTTCGTTCACGTCGCAACCCCGTGACAACATGCCAAAGTGCAGTTTCTGCGACAAAACATGTTCTTATTGTTTCCAGGGTGGCTGGCTATTACAATGTCTTTCGAGTGAGTGCTCGCTGGCTCAGTGAAATATAGATGTTTTTTTTGTGGGTGCCACCATCTCGCAGGCGGGCTGCCCTTTTCTGGTCGGTAACCATTCTGGAATGCGGGTAGCTCGCTATTAGCATATAAAGAAAGCGTGGCGCTGCGGCTTCATTGTTGTTGTTTTTTGTTGTTGTTCCGTGGTGAACTTCGAGTGCAGTGATGCGGGTTCTTTTTAAAATGAGCCTACGAGATATTCTGACGAGATTCAAGTCGTTGACGGCCAATTGTTTCATTACACAGTGCAGCGAACAACAAGTCCGCTTCTGCAGATGCAGTATATTTACAGCACCCACTTTTTGCTCGAAGACAGCTCAGTATTTTCAGGTCTTTCCAGAATGAGCAACAGCGCTTCGAGAGCATAGTGAATATCCTGTTTTAGCTGTAGCCATCCGTTTTCTAACAATATTTCTTTACGCCACGCCATCGCATCGGCTACAGCTCTTGCATGAAGAAATGCGTTGGAATGGAGTGTAGTGGTTCTTCTTTATTTCGTGACACTGATAATTTTTTTAACTGCGCACTAGCTTCTCTCTAAAATGTTTGTCAACTCTGAAGGAGTGACCATGTCTCACTCGCTCATTTGTTTTTACAGGTGTGGTCTTGAATACAGCTCATACATCAAGCGACGCTGACGTGCGTGCGCGACCCATTTTTATCTTCGTTTTTTAATAGTAACATTTCAATGACTCTCCGTGCCACGTTACTTTGACCTGCGATAGAGAAAAATGTTACGTGGGGCTACTTATTGGGAAATATCGTCATTGTTGGAATAGATGTAGGCTGCGTACCTTCCGTTCATAGCCGAGGTTTAGCATCGGTGTCGAAGTCGTTGCGGTTCGTGCGCCTGCGAACAAGTGCTCTGAACATAACCGAGAACCCGCGGAAGGTACAAACTTTTCCTGGTAAATTTGCAAGCAATAGAAGTCGCTGCTCCTCGTCAACTGGAAAACGATGCAACTTGAAGAGTCCACAGCTACAAAAACTCAGCGTCTAGTGATGCACATGGCATATTTATTCCGACAGCAGTTTCCTTTTTCTGTAGTTGTTACTTCACCAAAAACAGCAGTGTTTCCTGATGATCAATTCTTTACCTTAATAGCGATGAAGAAAAAAACAAAATCCGCAGGTTAGCTTAATACACGGCAAATTGCTCAATAACGCCCCGCCACAGTGGTCTAGTGGCTAAGATACTCGGATGCTGACCCGCAGGTCACAGGAGCGAATCCCGGTTGCGGCGGCTGCATTTCCAATGGAGGAGGAATCGTTGTAGGCCCGTGTACACAGATTTGGGTGCACGTTGAAAACCTTAGGTGGTCAAAACTTCCGAATCCCTCCACTACGGCGTCTCTCATAATCCTATGGTGGTTTGGGACGGTAAACGCCACAAATCAAAATTGCTCGATAACGCCGCACATGCCAGCGTCCACACACACTCCAAGCAGTCGCCCGCATGCCAGAGAGGAGGAAAGCGTTGATTGCCAGACTGGACCTCCTCGCCCGATGAAAAGGGCTATACGCAGAACAGGATGTTGAGAAAAGAACCGTCGATTTTTCATGAGAATGCACGTATACTTGCAAGCGTTGGTGGTTCAGTGGTAGAATAATTGCCTGCCACGCAGGTTGCCCGGACTCAATTCCCAGCTGACACAGGAGTCTTTTTTACTTTGTCTTTTCTCTGACGCTAATCGCTATTGCTTGACTTATTTTTTAAGCCTGAAGCATGGATGTGATTTACCTTGAGTCGCCGTGTGCAATTTTAACATTAGGAGAAATTTATACAGACACACCCATGTGCTTAGATAGAAGTTCGCTTCAGACAATGATCAAAGTCATTCCAGATGGCGTACATCACACTTTTTGTCGTATAATTTCACTCAAAACGTCAACTCTATTTTTTTACGTTCTCTTTTCTGGTGTTCTCATGGATTGACGGAAAGAGCGGACGTTATTCACTTGAAACAAATAACTGAAATGAATATTCTGTTCCACGAAATAACCGAACCATTGTTGCATCAGTATCTTGCAGATAATCAATCGATAAAAGCTGCTTGCTGAACTGTCACCTTTTTATACCGTAACCGGAGTAAGAACAAACCTGCTAAAGCGATGTCAGCCACGCGGCTTTTTTGAGTGACGTTGTCGATTCTCCTACGTTCATTTCATGGAGAACTAACTAAGCAAAAATTGGGATGCGTATTCGCGAGTATTTTCGCTCATTGCAAAAGAACAAGGCGTTCTTTCTTTTTTTTTTCTTTTTGTATCCAAGACCGGCATACATTAAGCAAAGAATGAATTCAGTCACACTACAGCACTGCGTAGTAGGCCATACAGAGGGTGGACGCCTACAAAAATTATTTCACAAAAAACGTGGCATGGTATGAAACCACAGACAGTTTCTAAGCGTGCATATTCTTTTGAATGGCAGAATGCGCGTTTCTAAAAATTACTAGCAACGTTTGGCGAGTCTACTGAATACATTTTGTAATGAACGGCTTACGAGTAGATTGCATTCAGAGTATTTTATTTGTCGACAGTCGGCTTACACCGCTCAAAAAAAGGTAGATCCCACGTATACAGTGGTAATCGATGGTATGCGAAGCACTAATGAGGAATGTTTGGTTTTCACAATAAAGTCAGCACAACGTTACAAGGTGGACAAATTGGGCCATACGTGACTTCCATGTGATACTTATTATGTTTGCGCCTGGTGGTCATCGTTCATTCACGTCACGTAACACCAAATTTGGTATATGTGAAGCTAGAAAAACGACCATGAGTGCGCTATGAGCTAGGTATGTTGTCTTGTTTTTACATGACACGCATGTCATAATATCATGTCTGCACCTGTCACATAGCTTCGTCATCCATTTACGTCACATAATACCAAGTTTGACGTATGTGATACCAGCGAAACGACCACGAGCGTATCATCAGCGTGGTATGTAGCCATAATTTTACATGACACGCATGTAATGATTATCATATTTGCAACAGTCATATACCTCGGTCTTCCAATCACGTCCCATAATACCGAATTCGGTATACGTGAATCTAGCGAAACAGAGCGCGTCATGAGCGTGGCATGTAGTCATATTCTTCATGGCACGCATGTCATGATTATCATTTTTGCACCAGTCATATACCTTCATCATCCATTTACGTTACGTAACACCAAAGAAAGAAGTAGACTTGTTCACTGATAAAAGCTTATTTATTTACTTCTTACTCGCAAGCTGTAAAATTTTAGAAATCTGTGTATCGTTCATATGCGGAATCAACAGAGCAATGAAGGCAGCCGCACTTCCGGACACATAAAATAATTGCTGCTGATCTATTGAGCCTCAGACATTAGCACAGGGCTTCCCGCTTCAAGGTAATTATTGGCTTAGATTTATAAGCAGGACCACCCGAGAACAAATACATCCAAATTTTATTTTCGACCTACCACCGGCAATACGACTTTATCGTCTTTTCCGCAAGCTCATCTTTGTCCTTTTTTAACAGCGGCACATAAAAACCTGCCAGCATCAATATAAACTATACAAGCAGAACTTATACAAGTGGCAATATATTTTACATCGGATTGGTGCCAATGACTTATAATGTGTTGCGTAGGGATCATGACTGAAGAGGGCTATATGTATCACTTTACTGTATAAATCGTCCCTAGAACTCCAAAGGATGCCTGACGTTCCAGATGTAGAAATTTTTCTTCAAGTATATGTGAACAATGCTAAATGCGCGTATAAACCTTTGGAACCGGCTGCACACACCCAAACATTGCTGGTGATTACCTGGAACGGACGGAACGTATAAAAAATCATAGATAAAACAATATTAAAGATTACTTCTAATTGATGACTTACTCTGCTAAATATCAACTAAGACACCACTTCCTCATATTCAGCTTAAAGTACTGAAAATGCAATGGCTGACCTAGCTTTTCACTTTGATCTACTACAAGCCGTTTAGAAATTCACGATGATTCAGAATGATTCAAGATCTATTCATGATCTCTTTCATTGTTAGTGTTAGCATACAGAAAGCATTTCATGTTTAGTAACAGCATGTATTTCTTATAAAAACGGTTGTCCTGACCCTTAACAATGCCTTAACCAATCTAAGTCATCATCACCAGCAGCAGCAGAAGGAGCAGCCTGACTACAGCCAATACAACGCAAAAGCATGTGTTCCACCAATCAACTCGGTTCTGTGCTTTTTTGCTCCCATGTTATATTTGCAAGCTTATTTACCTCCTCTGCTTACATAATTTCTCGTCTGCCTTTCACGCATGTGCCTTCTCTTAGAATCCAGTCATTTGACATAGGATATCCTGCCTATGCGCTACGTCCCCGGCCAATGTCTCTTCTTCTTGACTTTTACTATTCTTCTTTATTTCCATTACGATATCTTTAACCCGCTTTTGTGTCCTGACCAACTCTCCTCTTTTCCTACCTCTTTAGATTGCTCCTTTTATTTGGTTTTCATCGCTCACTTCGTCGTCCTCAGTTTATGTTCAACCCTCTTAGTAAACATCCAGGTTTCCGCTCTGTAGGCAAGTACCGGTAAGATGCACCTATTATATACCTTCCTCTTCAGGGACAGTAGTAGACTACCACTGATGATTCGAAAATGCAAGCCGAATGTGCTCTAATGCATTCTTATTCTTCTACTTATTTCACTCTCATCGTTCCGCTCCGCGGTTACCACCTAAATTAAGTAGGTGTATTCCCCTACAACTTCCAGTGTTTCGTCACTCTCACAACGCGCTGTTCTCTCCCGACAATGCTGCACATTAGTTTTATGCTTGTTCTTTAGGGAAAGCATAATAATTAGCAATAAGTAACGGGGTTCAATCCCTTCTCAATTTTTCACGGCACAGGATGAGTATTTATAGATATCCAGGCTTTCCATCCCGATCTCTATGCGAGCCTCACTTGTGGTATAGATGACCATTGGTATCTTTCAAAGGACTGGCTTTTGTTTACGTCAAGCGTTTTGTACTAAAAATTGTAAAAAAACGTGGCTGATGCTAATATAATAAAGTCGGTATAACACGAGCGTGAAACGTGTCTTCACAGAGGTGGTTGAGCATTTATTGTGAAACATTTCAGCAACAGTAACAAATTGCAAAGTCAGGTCAGAAACCACAAGCAGCTCGAAACTTACTGCGCACACATCAAACAAAAAGCACCTACGAAATTAGCATACACAGTAGGAGCACGGACTAGCAAATGTCACAGCTCCACAGTTGAAGTGCGCTGTTGAAACAGAAAGACGTGCGAAATGACCACACAAGATACACAAGACAAGCGTGAACAGCTGTCACAATTCTTCCTGCGTCATGTGTCAGTAGCGCGCTCCTTTCGCGAACGCGGCCGGGACAGCGTTTGAGGTGATCTTCGTCCTCTCTCTAATTACGAGTCTGATAGGCGCGCGCACAATGGAGGTCACGCTCGGTGAAGGCGGCGCTTCGTGGATAAGGGGACCTTTAGAGCGCGTCCAACGCGAGCCTGTCACGCCATCTCTCCCCTGATAATGAATACGCGCTAATGTTTCGAAGCTCTGAGAACAGCCAAACGGTTTATGCTGTAGATAAATGGCCTCCCGTTAGCATGCTAAACAATCTGCACCCTTTGGCACAGTGGTTTGGACCATGCGCTGAGAGTCGAGAGGTTGGTGGATAAACTCCGCGTGGGAAACGATTGCCTTCTGTTTTTTTTATAATATCTTAGTACGTGCTTTGCTACGTGACTTCCGTGACGGAAGTATGTCAGTGGAACCGTGGTGGACACCAGTATAAAACACTTTCGAGAATGACAAAATTATAGCATGAACTGAAGCATATACCTTGCTGACCGCCATTGATTTTCATTATAAATAAAGAAGTGAGAGATATAGTAGCTGCCAAGTCAGGCATCCCAGAGGGACTAGCTCTGGGACCCTTCTTTTTCATGTTATATATAAACGATGTTATCGCCATCTTTTCCGTAAAATTAAGTCACGTTTCTTGCTGAGTACTGCGTGTTGTACGAAGAAAAAATTTGACAGATCCCTTGTACTGTGGGAATCTGTTTTATACGAAGGATGCGCATGCACGGTGACTGTGCACTAATTCTTCATCGACCGAAGTATTACGATGTTGCGCCAAAAATATGCACAAATACACACAAAGACATACGTAAAACAGCCGCATATGTTTTACATCGCCAATTACTTAAACCTACGTAACAATGCCAAAGACAACATAGATATTTGCAACCCCAGAAGCGATAAGTTCATATAAAGCGCCGCTTCTTGCGATGATTGTAGCCTTCGGCATTGCTACATAAATAAACTTAAGTGGATGACACCTGACTGCAAATAATGTAAACCCCATGTGATGGCTTTATTTTCGGAGTAGATATGTTATGTTCATAAAATTTGAAAGCCAGCACTGCAACCACAATTGGCGTTTCACAATTATTACCGTCTATTTGTTATGTTGTTCCGAGACCTGGCCCGGCTCTGTGGCAGAATGTTGATTGATTGATATGTGGGGTTTAACATCCCAAAACCACCATGTGATTATGAGAGACGCCGTAGTGGAGGGCTCCGGAAATTTCGACCACCTGGGGTTCTTTAACGTGCACCCAAATTGGAGCACACGGGCCTGTGGTAGAATGTCTGATTGCCACCCAGAATGCTAAAGTTGTATTACTGCGGGGCAATGACGCTTATTCGTTGCATTCGTCGGATTAACGCTGCCGAAATCAGCTTTTTTTTAACGGTCAAGTGTTAAAATTACCCATGTATGTTCTCGCTGTTTCATGGTACATATAAACAGTTACACACTTGTGGCACACACCCGCATTATAGTTGCGAATACCCGAGTGTGGGCATGTGCCACTGTTTTTGGAAAGTGTTTTGCAACGACGGTTATGTGACTTTATCCATGTCATAACTAGCGAGTCGTATTTATCAAACCATTTTACCCTTCCACAGACAGACAGACAGACAGACAGACGGACAGCCAACCAGCCAGCCAGACAGACAGACAGACAGACAGACGGACGGACAGATGGCCGGACGGACGGACGGACGGACGCATTGACGAACAGACGAACGGACGGACGGACAGATAGATAGACAGACAGACAGACAGACAGACAACAGACAGACAGACAGACAGACAGACAGACAGACAGACAGACAGACAGACAGACAGACAGATAGATAGATAGATAGATAGATAGATAGATAGATAGATAGATAGATAGATAGATAGATAGATAGATAGATAGATAGATAATAGATAGATAGATAGATAGATAGATAGATAGGTAGATAGATAGATAGATAGATAGATAGATAGATACTCAAAGTACCTGGAGTACGCAAAAATGCTTCACAATTAATAACAATGGAAGAAGACCAGCTTAGCTTACACAGGAATTTTAATATGGTAGCTCACTGCTGTAAGCAATAGTAAATGTTTATTAATTTTGAAAAAACAGTATGCATGCACACAGCAATAAAAAAGCTTCCACTAATGTATTGCTATGTTACAGAACACATTGCTTGGTCAGACGTTACGCATTTAAATACCTGATTCTTTACATCAAAAGTAATCTCTCCTGGTCGAAACACCTTGAAACAGTGATATCAAATCGCCACCGTAGGATCCTCTTTTTAGGACGCATAAAAAGATTATCCGTACCAACAATATAGCTCTTTGCATATGAAGAATAAACAATTGTATCGGGCCAGTTGGTAAGGGTCCATCTTACTAGAAAGCGCAGCCACTATTACAAAGAACACACAACACAAGCGCTTAACTTCAACTAAACGTTTAATGCAAACGTCAGAGTTTAGAAAGGGGGTGAAAAGAGTAAAAGAATAAAAATGGTAGGCAACAAAAGCACACGTGTTGTCCCGTACATTACTATCTGTTATTGTCTATCACCCCATCCAAAAAACATAGTTCTTTCCGCGTGAGCAAGATAGAGGGTGCACTAACACACTCAAAATCATCACGTGTCATTTCCGCCGCTTCTACTATCAAACGGGTTAACAAATGTCTGTTCCGATATAACACGCACGTGTTATCGAAATAAGGCACACAACCGCACTCGTTACAGTGGATCGCCAAGTGACCATCGGTACCCTTCTGCACTTTATTGTGGTGCTCTTTTAGCCTCTCATTAATGCATCTTTCAGTTCCCACATAAGCGCTTGTGTTGTGTGTTCTTTGTAATAGTGGCTGCGCTTCCTAGCAAGATTGATTTGCATATGAAACACTATTCCACCTCACATCAAAATAAGCTGTAGTTATATGGGACCCGTTCACAAAAACTGACATAGCAGAACTAGAAAGCTTAAAAGAAGAAAAAAAGCGCCAGGCCTACGTGGAAGGCGCAGCACAGTAACAGCAAAAGCTAGAAGAACAGGCTTTCACAGCCTTTTAAAAACAACGATTGGGAAACTACTGCAAACACATTTGTTTGATATCCACTCTGGCATTGTTAATAAACTTTTTTGGTATTAGGCTGGCATACGCGGTTTTATTTTTTGTCATTATTCTGAGAAGTGTGGTATCCGCTATAAACATTTACAAGGAATTTTGTGTCAATTATTTACGCAGTGGCTGACCGTGATGATGAATTATGGCTGAAGCGGGTATGCGCCACAGTTCATAGGATTTGATTGATTTGTGGGGTTTAACGTCCCAAAACCACCATATGATTATGAGAGACGCCGTCGTGGAGGGCTCCGGAAATTTTGACCACCTGGGGTTCTTTAACGTGCACAGTTCATAGGAGAACAAGAACAAGCTTTTGTAATGGGTTAGAGCATTGGACAAAACATTTGTTACGCTACTCGCATTGCACGACGACTGGTTGTTTTTTTCGCTGTTTGAAACGCTTTATAAGGCCTTACTAACGCGATTGCTTTCCTAACATCAAGCCTGCCTAAAGCAAATTTGTCAACAAGTCGCAAGCACCAGCTTAGCTCAGTGGTGGAATGCTGGGCTTGCACCCAGCGAATTCTGGTTCGAGCCCCACTGTGTCATTGGTGCTAGGTTGTTTTTTTTTTCCTAATTTCGCGCGATGTGGTTATGGACACCAGCGGTGGCGGTGGCGGCGCCGGACAACTGCGCTTGACCCAGGTTGTGAACTCATTGCATCTTTTCCTGTAAAAAAACGCCATGCCTGCGCGATGGGCGCAGCACAAACACGGCGAAAGTGAGAAGGGTGGCCTTTCAGGGCCTTTTCAAAACACTTCTTGAGAAACTGCTGGGGGGGGGGAGTTATTTTTTTAATGAAAAGAAGAGAAAAGTGGGCCCCATAACTGTCTCTCAGAGGGCGGACACCTCAACAATAGCTCACGAGGGGTGGCGGTAAATGAGGGATTAAAAGAATAGGATTGAAAGGTAAACAGATAGAGAGAGAGGAAGGAGAGGGCGAGGCACAGGGATAGCGAACGACGGAAGTCAGGAGGAGAAAGGAAAGATGGAAACGGTCGCAGGAGTCCGAGGACAGGGCACCACTGGCGAGCTCTTATCGGCGATAGGAGATGGCGTTGGGCGAATCCTGTCGGCTAGAGCTACGCTGTCGTCGTCGTCGGGGACCGGCGTCAGGAGATGGCGTAGGACCAGCCCAGTCGGCCAGAGCTGCACTGTCGTCGGAGATCGCGAGTGCTTAGCCGGTCGGCACGGAATCCAGCGAGTGAGCAAGCACACTTGCTTGATACCCTCTAGGGAATAATAAGAAATTTTTGGGTAGTAGGCCAGCATTGGCAATGCAATTTTTTTCATTCTTCTTAGATGCATGGTATCCGCTAAACACTTGCAAAGAATTTTGTGCCAATTAGTGGCTTTTCTGCTATAACAAATCGAAATCGTGTATACATGTAATCCAAAACTATTTATTCAACTAATAAAAAATCAATATAAGATCAACTCGTCACACCTTTTTTTGCATATTTGTCCCGTTATGGTATCAAACACAGGCACTTACTTGCTGTATCTGCATTCACGGCACGTGTCAAACATTTGAAGTTTTTTTTTTCTAAAAACATAGTGAATTCGACAACTTGATCGATCAAAATGGGACACAAATTCACTATCTCAATTCAAATTACACCTTCGGCACAAAACCTATTATTGTCAGATTTTTGATGCTGGATGCGTGTTTCTTCTTCTCTTTTTTTCTCGTCCCAATGGATTCTATGTTTTATTCGATAATTGTTGGAATAACGATACGACAGTAGACATAGCGCGAGAACAGAACGACGACAAAAGGACGAGAAGGAGACGACGAGTCGCCGTTCTGTTCTGGCGCTCTAACTATCGTCATGTCATAGCAACTAGCCCCTAACTGCCACACTTCTAAGTTGGAATAACGTCAGTAGCATTTTGCTTTTGCTCGGTTGTTCAAAGCACATGTGCAAACTAACTCATAGATCATTTCCTTCCGTTTTATTCACCTATGTAAGTAGTACTCGATCTGCCAAGATATTGTACATCATCATCATCGTCATCATCACCATCATCATCATGCTGACTACGTCCACTGCAGGATAAAGGCCTCTCCCGTGTTCCGGCAGGTAACCCGGTCCTGTGCTTGCTGCTGCCCATTTATACCCGCAAACTTCTTAATCTCATCTGCCCACCTAACCCCCTAACCCGCTTGCCTTCTCTGGGAATCCAGTTAGTTACCCTTAATGGCCAGTCGTTGTCCTGTCTACGCGCTACATGTCCGGCCCATGTCCATTTCTTCTTGATTTCAGCTATGATATCCTTCACCCTCGTTTGTTCCCTAATTCACTCTGCTCTCTTCTTGTTTCTTGAAGTTACACCTACCATTTTTATTTCCATTCCTCGCTGCGTAGTACTCAATTTAAGCTGAACCCTCTTTGTAAGTCTCCAGGTTTCTGCTCCGTAGCTAAGCACCGGCAAGATACAGCAGTTATATACCTTCCTCTTGAGGGATAGTGGCAATCTACCTGTCATACATTCAGAGTTCTTGCCAAATGTTCTCCACCCAATTCTTATTCTTCTAGTTTCTTCAGTCTCGTGGTTAGGCTCCGCGGTTATTAACTGCCCTAAATAGACATAGTCTTTTACAACTTGGAGTGCACTATTACCTATCTCTAAGCGCTGCTCTTTTCCGAGATTGTTGTACATTACTTTCGTTTTCTGCAAATTAACTTTAAGACTCGCCTTACTGCTCTCCTTGTCTAACTCCGTAATCATGGGTTGCCATTCGTCCCCTGAGTTACTCAGCAATGCAATGTAATCGGCTGAGCGCAGGTTACTAAGGTACTCTCCATGAACTCTTATCCCTAACTGTTCCCAAGCTAGGCTTCTGAAAACCTCCTGTAAGCACAAGTTAAATAGAATTGAAGAAATTGTGTCCCCCTGCCTTACACCTTTCTTGATTGGTATTCTGTTGCTTTTTTTATGAAGCACTATGGTAGCAGTTGATCCCCTGTAGATTTCTTCTAGCATGTTTATATATGCTTCATCGACACCCTGATTCCGCAGTGTCTGCATGACGGCTGATATTTCTACTGAATCAAATGTCTTCTCGTAATCTATGAAGGCTATGTATAGTGGTTGGTTATATTCTCAGCATTTCTCTATTACCTGATTGATAGTATGAATGTGGTCGATTGTTGAGTACCCTGTTCGAAATCCTGCTTGTTTCTTTGGTTGATTGAATTGTAATGTTTTCTTTACTCTGTTAGCAATTACCTTTGTAAATAGCTTGTATACTACAGAGAGCAAGCTGATCGGCCTGTATTATTCAAGTCCTTGTCATCACCTTTCTTATGTATTAGGATGATGTTAGCGTTCTTCTAAGACTCTGGCACTCTTGCCGTCAGGAGGCACCTCGTAAACACGGTGGCTAGATTTTCTAACACAATCTGTTCTCCATCTTTCAGCAGAACTGATGTTACCTGATCCTCACCAGGTGCTTTGCCTCTTTGCATGCTCTCCAAAGCTTTTCTGACTTCTTCTATCATTACTGGTGGGTGTCATCTGGGTTACAGCCAGTTCTTATAGTATTAGAGTCGTGGTTGTCCCGGCTACGGTACAGATCTCTGTAGAACTCCTCCGCTATTTTAACTATCCTATCCATATTGGTAGTTATTTTGCCTTCTTTGACCCTTAGTGCATACTTCCCATTTTTGCCTATCCCTAGATTTCTCTTCACTGTTTTGACGCTTCCTCCGTTTTTCAGAGCGTGTTCCATTCTCTCTATGTTATACCTTCTTACATCAGATACCTTACGCCTATTAATCCACTTCGAAAGCTCTGCCAGTTCTATTTTGTCTGTTGTACTTGAGACTTTCATAATTTCACGCTTCTCAATGAGATTCATCGTTTCCTGGGAAAGCTTGCCAGTGTCCTGTCTAACTACCCTGCCTCCAACTTCCACTGCACACTCCGTAATGATACTCGTCAGATTATCATTCATTGTATCTACGCTAAGGTTGGTTTCCTCAGTAAGAGCCGAGTACCTGTTCTGAAGCGAGACTTTCCATTCCTGTACTTTCCCTTTCAGTACAAGCTCATTGATTGGCTTCTTACGTAACATTTTCTGCCGTTCCTTCCTCAAGTCTAGGCGAATTCGAGACCGTACCATTCTATGGTCACTCCATCGTACCTTGCCAACCACTTCCACATTCTGCACGATGCCCGGGTGTGCACTCATTATAAAGTCTATTTCGTTCTTATTTTCGCTATTAGGGCTCCTCCATGTCCACTTGCGGTTTCCTCGTTTTCAGTTGAAGGTATTCAAAATCCGTAAATTATTGCGTTCGTTGAATTCTACTACTAGCTTTCCTCTGGCGTATCTAGTACAGATGTCATTATCTCCTACTGCCTGGTCTCCAGCCTGCCTCTTCCCTACCTTTGCATTAAAGTCTCCCATCAGTATTGTATACTGTGTTTTTACCGTACTCATTGCCGATTGCACGTCTTCCTAGAAGCTTTCAACTGAAACGTCGTCATGACGGGATGTAGGCGCGTAAGCCTATACCACCTTCATCTTTTATCTTTAATTCAGTTTATTTACAATACCTACAACCCTTTCATTAATGCTACAGTATTCTGCTATGTTGCCAGCCATGTTTCTGTGAATTAGGCAACCCACTCCCAGTTCTCTCCTGTCAGCCAAGCCCCTATAGCAAAGGACGTGCCCATTTCTTAGCACCGTATAGGCCTCAACTGTCCTCCTAACCTCACTGAGCCCTAGTATATCCTATTTAACGCCCTCTAGCTTCTCGAACAGTGCAGCTAGACTTCCCTCACTAGATAAGGTTCTAGCGTTGAACGTTGCCAAGTTCAGGTTCCGATGGCAGCCTGTCCGGATCCAGAGATTCTTAGCACCCTCTGCTGCGTTGCAGATCTGACCGCCGCCGTGGTCTGTTGCTTCACAGCTGCTAGGGACTGAGGGCCGTGGGTTATTTGACATATGCATGTGGGAGGTAGTGAGCAGATACTGCACCAGGGTGGCCAATCCTTCTTTGGTGAGGGAGTACGTTCCCGGCGGTGTATAACGGTCAGGCCGCACCCCAGGCCTCTTGATGCAGTTCCATCACCACGCGGATTTTTTATCCGGTTGCGAACTGCGCGGCACCGGGATTTGAACCACGGACCTTTTGCATGCGAGGCGGATGCTCTAACTACTATGCCATCGCTGTAACTGATCAGAGTATATAAAAAGAAATAGAAAAATCGCGTCGGCCGAGAATCAATTCAGGGCCACCCGCGTGGCAGGAGAGTATTCTTCCACTGAACCACCGACGCCGATATCCAGCACGTAAAGGATTATCTCGCTCACTGCCCCTAAGCCGGCTAAATGTAGGTCACTGAGTCGGCAAGCGTACGATTAAAAAGCACGAAGGTAGCGAGAGACACTGCAGCGACGATCCCGCGACCTGTGCGTCTGCAGTCGAATACCTTAGCCACTACACTCTAAGGCAAAATTACCCGAAAAAAATCATTCGCGTCTATTTCCCTTTTCGCTTTCTTTCCAATCTTTCTTCCCCATTCCTCCTTTCCCTAGTGCAAGGTAGCAAACCGGATGCTCCATTTTCTGGCAAACCTCCCTGCCTTTCCCTCATTTTATTCTCTCTCTACCCGAAAAAGAAGTAACGGGGCCCAATAGGCGCTCGCGATCAACGGATAGACCGTTGAGGAGGAACCACAGAGGAAAGCGTGCAGTGCGAAACCACTTATTCTCCAAAGGGATGAACCGCCCAGGGATTGCAGGCAGCGCAAAAAGCGTTGCCAAGGTGACTAATCCTCCTTCTCCACAGAACACATGTCCTTTTCCTCCTCTGCTCGCTCAGTCTTTCCCCGTATTTCGCCGGCGACCGTTGGTGGTGCGTCGCGCTCGGGGTGCTCGACCAAGGCCGCCTGGATTCGACGACCTAAGAATTACGACATGGTCCTTGTGTGTACGCTTGGATGAGCGTGGGCTGCTGCTTTTGCGTTTCGCTGCACCCATGAAGTCTGGAGGAAGCCTCGACACGTCACCACGCCACACTGTATACCTCTGGCTTCAAGATAGTCACGACCAACACAAGACAGCAACAGTTGGGGAGGCCAATATGGCGGCCGAGAAGTCGACAGGCCTATCGGATATATACTTCAGTCCGACTCAAGGCAGAAAAAAGAGCTGGATTCCAAGGCAAGTAGGTTATCATTCTTTATTCTACTCTACTTGTCGCGTGTGCGGTACGGATCGCGCTTGCCGGCAACGGGCTTGGTCGTGTTGTGTATCTCACGCACGAAGTGCATCGCGAAGGTCAGCTTCGGCATAAGCAGTTCGTCTGTGCTTTGCAATCGCCTGCGAACTGGCCGCCATTGCCGTCGGCCTCGCGTACGCTCGCTCAATGAGTGCTCGCCTGTCTTCGTCGCCGCGATGAGTTCCGGGCTGACAATATTGGGCTGAGTCCTGGTCGCTGTGTTGGCAGTCATCGAAAACACGTTGCGGTTCTCGTAAGGAGCTTGGTTGTAGTATGTCGCGCACTGTAAGTGCACCAGTACGGGCTGGCGGGGCTTTCACTAGCGTCGGAACTCACTGAAAATGGGTCGCCATTACAGTCGGTCGCAAGCAACGCAGCGGCGGACTCGCGTTGGCGCGCTGCACTCGAGTTTGTGGAAAAGAGCCGCATTACCGTCGATTTCTTCGGCGCTAGCTCCAAACCAGCTCGGCGCTGTTCGTAGCGGCGGCGAAGCGTACGGTTGCTTTCCTGTTCGAAGTTCGCTGGCGGCAGACACTCCGCGTGCAACGCCGTGTTTGGTTTTGCGTTCGCTTGCTCGAGCTGAACGACGTCGCTCGCTTAGGACTCACCGACTTGTTAGTGGCACGGAAGTTCGCGGAGTTGTTGCTGCAGCCGCCACGCCTAAGCTGTTGCGCTATGGGGATCAAGATAAGTCTTTGACGATGTGTGACATCATTGTGAAATTATTAGCATGTCATATCTCACTTATGTTTTCATTTCACCTTGCACGTATTTCTCATATGCATTTGTATTCATACTCTGTCACGTGTGACTCACTATTTTACATACTTATTGTGCAGCCGTGGGCACATAGTGTGCTGAAGACTGTGTGTGCTGGCGTCTGCGATGCCTGTCATCCATCTCTTTTGTCAGGGCAGTTTCAGAAAGACTCTGCGAGATGTGAAGGTAAAGTTGTTTGTGTGTCATATTTTAACGCTTGTTTATATATTAACCTGCACGTACTTGTCATATGCCTACATCTTAATCTACTGTGACGTGTGCCTAACTATGTTTACTGTATTATTGTACGTGCAGCCGTAGGAACACAACTGGCAGAAGGCTGCGTGCGCTGGCGTCTTCAATGCCTGTCATCTATCGCTTCCGTTGGAGGAGCTCCCCAAGGAGTGAACAACATTTGACAACGAGACTAGACTTGTACACTTCACCATGAATTCACTTAAAAGAATGGAGAAACTTCATGTGTATGTAGAAAATTAAAAGATTTCGATGTCTCACCTTTGTCGTTCGTTGTTGCCGTGACTGCGAAAGCAGTTACACATAAGTGGCTAACTACTTTTTCGCGTGTTTTTTTCTGCGCAATTTCTTGCTCACTGCGCAGAAAAACAGGTGAAAAAAGTATTAGGCCTGGCGGAAAATCAGCAAAAAACAATGTTTGAACTGGGGACAAAAAGTTCATCCGATTGGAGTACTTGAGTGGATCATCCGTTTGTCCAGCAAGGTACAACTGTGAGGACTAACGGTTGCCCGGTAAAGTGTAAATGTGGGAATCAAAAGTTGCCCTTTAAGTTAAAATTGTGAGGGCTAAATGTTAGTCCTTTGAGGTGAATTGTGAGACTAACGGTTACTAACTAAGGTGTAAGTGTGAGGACTGAGAGTTAGTCCCATGAGCTCATCTGTGGAGACTAACTGTTAGACCCGGTGCCGTTTGTCCTTAAAAGAATCAATGGTTGTGGCAGCCCTATTAGTCCCCAAAAGGACGAACCACACCCTTTTAACACCCTTTTGCCTTAGAGTGCAGACCATCGCAGCGGGGCAATAGTTACCTGCCATTGTCGCGTATCGGACCTGGTGTTCCACTTTGAAACACGAGGTCACGGACGGAAACCACACTGTAAAAAATCCTCCGAAGTCGGAGTAAAACGCTTGTCCTCTAGCGACCGCCCTATTCGGAGTAGTTTCTCCTCTGGACCTCCGCAGCAAAGTGTTTACTCCAGCTGACCGAAGCAATTATCAGTACATCCAGAGCATTTCTTACTAATATTTCACTACGGCCATCCGGAGTGATTGCGTGACGCCCCCGGAGCATTTTTCACCGGCCTTCCGCTCCGGTTGACCGGAGTGATTACGGGAAACTTCCTCAGCATTTTTCGCGGGTTTTTCACTCCGGCTATCCGGACCTCTTGAGGGGGCACCTCAGGGGTAATTTATGAATGTCCTTGCTTCTTCCGGACAGGATTTCGAAGAGATGATCAGTATTCTTTGAAAGTGTTTGTTTCTCCGTTTACTCATTCTATGCTGAATGCATCACGCGTCAGTTAGATAAAGTAATTCTCAAAACTGATGCAAGCACTGCAAAGTTACAGTGCATTTTTTCCACAAGGCCCGAGCAGATAAAAGTCAAGAAAACACTTGAGTTATTATGATTTGATTTATTTAAAATAAGCTGCCAATTCTGGTTGATTACCCAGCATTTGGGAAGAGAAGAGAAGAAGAAACAAACATGCGAAGAACCACCAACAACCACACCAACCACCAACAACAGCACCCAAGTTTGAAGCACAGCGCTTTTAAGTGAAGACCAGAATTCTGCAGAACGATACACTACAAACAAAGAAAGTGTGGCCACCAATAACAACTATTCACCATCCCCGAAAGACCACTCATCAGCTTCATTGACGACGCAATGGTTCAGCTGATTGCTTCCAGCATAATTTAGCAAAAAAGAAATAATTACACATTATAACTTTGTCGTGGAACATGGTCATGCGATTTTGTGTGAACATAGTCACGCGATAGGCACGAAATCTAGGTCACTGAAGCCACAGGTACTCGTTAAACTCTGTACAGTATGCAAGTACAAGCGAATAATTAGCCTCGTAAACCGACCCACCCCCCACACAAACACGCACACACACAAACACAGGACCAGCGTTCAATATCAGGAAGTCAATTCCAAGTACTCCGGTGTACGACAGCTGATACGCCATAAAAACACATCACCGTGGTGCAAACAAAGTTCAAAACGGTCGAAAGTTTCCCATGCATTTTTGAATTGATAGCCCTATTCTTGCTCAATTTTTGGAAACTTATTTTCACTAAAATTAGTGAATTTTGCTACTCTTGAAAACAACACCGAGACGGCCTCTTCCGATCATTTCGTAAGTTTATCAAATATTGATGCTGATATTACACGCGCATTTTAGTTCGTGCTCATCATCATACTTCAAGCAAATAAGGTTTGTATGTTTCCGGCCTGTCTTTAAGAAAAGCGTACCCTAAATCTCTTTTGCGAAAAATCTTCAAAATAAGTTGGCACTGTTTTTGTTTCCTTTTTTATTTGTACTGCCCTCTCTATTTTGCTAGTTGTCGTAGTGAACATTTTAAAATATGAGTATGAGCATGAATTGGTTACTTCGAAACGAAAAAAATAGCAAAAAAGGTACTAGCATCACACCACCTATGCCGACTGCATTTTCATCATATACTGGCAGAAATAAGGAAAGGTCGACCAGTTTACTTAAACTACATGTCCATGCAAACGTCCAGAGCTCACCGAATGTGATACAATTGCAGGCGTCACGGCGTGCGCGCCAGGACTCCAGACATTTCCTCCGGTCGGTTGACAGTTCAGCGTTGTGTACAGGACAAAACTATTCTCGTATTTGAGCACTGTTTGTCAGAGAGAGACAGAAAGTAGAACTTCGTTAGAGAGACAGGGCACACGAAGGCAAACACTTTTACATTTTACCTGTTTGGGCGGGAAAACTTAACTGAACTTGAATCCTGTATCCACGCCCCACCCCTCTAACAAAAAAAGACATCATTCACGGCCACGGCAGCAGGAGCGGTGGTGGTTGTTGTGGTCAGAAGTAGGGATACTGTATATGCTAGTAACTCTAGTTAGATGAATAAGGCGCCTAATTTCTACCGCTAGTAAGCAGCACGGCGCAGCGCCTGCGGGTAGGAGAACAGTTGATGGGAAAAAAGGTTAGAGGTGTTTTTTTTCTCCTCGAAACTGAAAAGAAGAAAAAGCAGCAGCGTGGCAAGAACCCCTCCCATGCTGAACACAAAAAATACGGCAAGGTTCCTGAGAAAGTGACCTTTCCTTTTTTGTTCTTTTGTTCTTTTTTCTCATCCCCCTTTCTATAGAAATGTCGAGCACTCCACAACCCTTCCTGCAAAGCGGCAGTTTTGCCTGTGTTTCCATTTTTTTCGCATTTTTTGTCACTGGTCTAGTCCCTCTTTTCCCCCTCTCTTGTCGTGAAATCACGACGATCCGTGAAAATATCTGAATGCCACTTATACAATCAAATTATTTCTCTTTACCAAAATGAGAGTGTGTATGCGTTCTAAAAGTCTGTACGTAATACATCACCTTAGCTCAACTCACTACATTTTTGACAGAATTAACTCTCATTCCAGTTATTCGTGTTTCTTAGTTCAATTTAGACGATAGATCAAAATAATTTATACGCAGTGTTAAACCTTGACCTGGATTTCCCTAATACGGAAAGCTTGCAAATATTACTATTCATGTTTACTGACAAGGCGAAAAAGACTTTTTAACCAGTAAGGCTTACTTATAACAGTTATTCACTTCTTATTGAATCAAATCACAACTATGATATATTCCATTATTGCATATCAAAGCAGCTCTCCAAATATTACAGTGACGTTAATATTACCAAAGTTATGTTAAGAAAAAGAGAAAAACAACGCGTTATCACAATTTTCGATGACTTTTTCTACATATAATCCGTAAAATTTGCCTATTATCGATATTCTGTAGGGTCTCAAACCAACATTACCTAATCTTCGAACTACCTGACAAGAATAGTGCAGGTATTTTAAGAAGAATTCACTAACCATTTTTTGCTGCACCAGCGATTTGCGGGCCACTCAACAATCGCGAGATCACTATGCGTCGTTCGCTGCCAAAAATCATCACAGGATTATTGTTCGCACAACTCCCTTCTGCCGAGAATAACATTCGTTGCTTATTGTAGTCGCTTGTGATATTCAGAAGGTGCTCAGAACGACTTCCTTTTCTCGAACGTGGCAGAACACTTCACACAATCCTCACTACACCGGTTTGGTCTGCGCCATGTTGGATTGTGAGGAACGGGTACGTCACTCCTCGAGCAGCCAATAAATGCCACTGAACGGTTAGCCGTAAGATTTGGGGAGCATCCATCAGGGCAAATGCGATGGGCTGGAGAATTTTTGGAGCGACCACGGGAGCATAATCAGGGGATCGTCCCCGTTTTCCTCTGGTTTCCTTCCTCCGACGCACATCAGGGGATTACGGTGGAAAACCAATGTATTTGCTCCGGCACAATTCAGTTTGAGTGAGTCAACCGGAACAGAGCAGGCACATAATTCCCCAATTTCTTCCAGCTGGTATAATTTTGTTTACAGTGCACGTTTTGATAGGGCCGAAGTTATCACAAGCCTCCAGTGGTCGAAATAGTTCGATGTCACTCACTACTTCATGTCTCAAGCACATATCGAGTTCCGTAAACCCCCGCAATTGAATACGAGAAAGCGAAGTGTTGCCAACGCGCTGAAGTGATCTCCATTAGTTTGGTGTGATAGTAAATATTTTACGGAACGAGAGGGAGGACTTTAAGAAAGTCACCGCCATATATTCAAAGTGATTGGTGTTAGAGGAGCTTGCTCGGAGATGATGAGGTAACCCACAAATACACCATACACATCTCCGACTATCATATATAAACGTGACAACGTTGCTTTAGATATATTATATTGCTACGTGCCTGTGCATGAAGATGAAGGCCCCGCCGCAGTGGTCTAGTGGCTAAAGTACTCGGCTGCTGACCCTCATGTCGCGGGATCGAATCCCGGCTGCGACGGCTGCATTTCCGATGGAGGCGGAAATGTTGTAGGCCCGTGTGCTCAGATTTGGATGCACGCTAAAGAAACCCAGGTGGTCAGAATTTCCGGAGCCCTCCACTACGGCGTCTCTCATATTCATATGGTGGTTTTGGGACGTTAAACCCCACATATCTATCTATTTATGGAGATGAAGACAAAGCATATAGACTGGCGCGAGCTAATCTCGATGGCTGTCGCTGCTCGCTCAACCAGCTGTAAATACATCTGGGACTACTACTCTGAGTCGGTCTCCTTCTCGTAACATATTTGGTGGAGTTGTGTGATCCCCGTCGTCTTCACGGAACTCCAAATCTGACGTTCCCTCGTGGCTTTCAACATGACCACTCAAGACTCGGCTACATCCTCCCCGGTCGCTCGCCCTTCGGCCCGGCCTGTCAACCCAACGCCCGCAACAACTTTCGGGACACTTTCCGCCCTCGAAGACCCTGGCGTGTTCTCGGGCCGCGAGGGTTCTGACGTCGACCAGTGGCTACTCCTCTACGAACGTGTCAGCACCACTTACAGGTGGGATCCCACATTTATGCTCCCGAAGGTCACCTTTTATCTCGACGGAACCCAACGTGTTTCGTTAGACAACCACGAGCATAACACTACAAGCTGGGACAGCTTCAAGGAAAAGATCCGTGAGCTTTTTGGCAACCTTTTGGTTGTCATGAAGCTGCGAAGAATGAGTTGTCAACTCGCACACAATCTTCCAAGGTGTCCTACATCAGCTACATTTAGGCTGTCCTCTCACTATGCCGCTAAGCTCACGAGAACATGTACAAGCCTGGTGAAGTTCCGAATATTCTAAAGGGTATCGCCGACGATGCGTTCAACCTGTTGGCATTCAGCAATGCGTCATCTGTTGATGCCATTATTCAAGAATCCCGCCGGTTCCAACGAGCTAAAAGCAGGCGCATCTCCCATCAGTTCTAGCGCCTTCCGAACACCGCTGCGATATCCTCGAGTCTCGACAAATATCATCCACCCGACACCTGAGACAACTTGACGCGACTCGTCAGACGGGAACTTGAAGTGGCTGCTCCAGCTAAAGTGGGACCAATGTTCCCTGAGCCCTCTCCTCCAATTACGTTGCCCCTCATTCAAGCAGTCGTCCGGCAGGAAATCGCCAGCTCGGGAATTTACTCTATTTTACTGCCTCCCCGCACCGACTTACAGCCCCAATACACGCCTGCACGTCCCTTCCCAAGCGGCTCTCCTTCAACGTTCCGTAATCCGTCCGCATGGCGAACACACGATGACAAGCCGATCTGCTTCTCGTGTCACCGAATCGGGCACATTTCTCGCCATTGCAGAAGTCATTGGGGTCCTCCTGCAGAAGCTTCCTTTCGTACATTTCATACACGTCCTGCTTATCGCCATGAGACCAGCCGCGACCATTTTTCCCAGGAACCTGCAACTGAACACCGCTACTCCCGCTCTCCATCCCCCCAACGTCGCCAGTCTCGTTCTCCACAGCCCCGCCGACCGTCTTCCGCCACCTTCTCACGAGGTTTCCTGTCGGAAAACTAAGTGTGGCAGCCCCCGGAGTTGGCGCTACATCGCTCGGACTGACAGAAAATCATCTTTTGACAATAAACACAAAATGGAACCTTAATGATGTACAAGTAGGTAGCGTACATGTCACTGCTTTTGTCAACACCGGCACTCAACTTTCCGTGATGACGAGTGATTTTCGCCGCAAGCTCAAGAAGGTTCTCACACCTGCGACCACTCAGTTCGTCCGTGTTGCAAATGGCGGGATAGCATCTATCGTTGGAATGTGCTCCACTCGTGTAAGCATTGCGGATCGACACACAGTTGTTCTCTTCACTGTCCTTGATGATTGCCCGCACGACGTAATCTTAGGCCTCGACTTCCTGTCCACGCATTCCTCCCTCATAGACTGTTCCACCAGTACGCTCCATTTACACTTGCCCGCAACAGAACCTCTTGCATAACGGCTGAGTTACCTCTGCACAACAGGACATACGTGCCTCCCTCCACTGACACTGACCTACGTAGAGCTCGTCCCAATACCACCAGTTCCCGACGGTGACTATGTTCTGAACCCTATCACCAATGTCCTCATAAACCGCGGCATTACATTACCGCACACCATTCTGTCCATCTCAGGAAATTCTACGTGCCTTCTAGTTGTCATCTTTAGCTTGATACCTCAAGTGCTGACGCAAGGAATTTCTGTGGCGTTGCTCTGCACCTTAGAAGACAATGCGGTAGATGGTTTCACGATGGCCGCTTCTTCTGACCCCCACGCTCAACATCAATCTGCCACTTGCTCCGACAGTGTTATTACGTCGATGATCGCTTCCAACTTAACGCTGCAGCAGACTGACGAGCTCCACCGCGTTCTGCTGTCCTACATCGAGGTTTTTAACCTCAGCGGCCAGCCGTTGGGGAAAGCTACTGGTATTACCAACCGCATGAACATTGGTAATGAGCATCTTATTCATAGGAGTCCATATCGGGTGTCGGCGGCCGAGCGTCACATTATCCAAAGTGAGGTCGACGAAATGCTCGCCAAGGACATCATTGAGCCATCCTGCAGTCCTTGGCCTTCTCCTGTAGTGCTAGTCTGCAAGAAAGACGGTGCATGGCGTTTCCGCGTTGATAGTTGACACCTAAACAAAATGACCAAAAAAAGACGTGTACCCTGTGCCATGAATAGATGATGCGCTTGATTGCCTCTATGAGTCCCACTATTTTTTCTCCATGAACCTTCGTTCCGGCTACTGGCAGATAGATGTAGATGCAATTGACCGTGAAAAGACGGCAATGATCACCCCCGATGGCCTATATCAGTTCCAGGTCATGCCCGTCGGCCTTTGTAACGCTCCAGCCGCCTTCGAACGAATGATCGACTCCCTGCTCAGAGTATTTAAATGGTCCACCTGTTTGTACTACTTGGACGACGTCATCGTCTATTCATCAACATTTGCAGCTCATATAGAGCGCTTCTCAGCCATCTTAGACATCTTTCGTCACGCTGGCCTGCAGCTCAGCTAGTCCAAATACCACTTTCCACGCCATCAAATCACAGTATTTGGCCGTTTGGTAGACGCCAACGATGTACAACCTGACCCGGCAAAAATCAGCGCCGTCAAAAACTTTCCTGTTCCACAATCTACAAGGATGTACACAGCATTATCGGACTCAATCCCTACTTCCGACGCTTCGTGACGAAATTCGCGCACATAACTAGGCCACTTAAGCAGCTCCTCAAGGAAGACATCCCGTTTTCATGGGGCTCCGAAGAGGCTTTTGCGTTCTCGACTCTCGTCGCTCTTCTCACTACTTCTCTGGTTCTGGCACACTTCAACCCTGCTTCCCTACGGAAATCCGTACAGATGCAAGTGTACATAACATCTGTGGGATTCGCGGCGGTGCCAATTCACAGACCGCTAACGCGTTCATCCTGATCATGCAGGTTTCTACCCGCATCACAACCGACCTGCTAGTGTCTGCCTTTCTGACAGCCTCGTCTGCCACTCCGGGAAACTTCGCGCCTGCTTGCAACGGAAGTGAACCTTGCGTTTTCCTCCTGCCTGTCACCCATGTTCCAGCACATTCAGCAGCGCCCCCGACCCCGCTGCGGATCATCGAAAGGAATCTAGCTGCCCTATCGCCGTTGACAACGTCTTATGCGCAGCCTATAAAGCAGGAACCACCGTTCACCGCGCAATTTGGGCTTCGCGACTGTGCCAATTCACAGACCGCTAACCAGTTCATCCTGATCATGCAGGTTGGTAGCTCGTATCAAGTACTTACTAAAAATCAAGTGATTACTTTTTGGTGCAGCTGCCAAGCCCACAGTGCTGCCTTCTACTTGTTTCTGAATGTATCGATGTCATACGTGCCTTGCTACTGCTGTCGGAGGATGTAGAGACAAACCCCGGTCCTGACAAAATCGTCCTCGAAGAACTTATAAAGTTGTATGCCGGCGAGGCCACTCTAATATCCGAGATTCAGACCCTCAAAACCCAGCTAACAAGTACAAACAACACTATCACTAATCTAAGCACCTGACAGCATCTGACAGACTTAAAGAAGCATTGCCACAATCTTCTAGCTCTCCAAACAGAAGCCGACGCCCTTAATTCTAAGACCGGTCAACTAACCCATCGTATGTGTGACATTGAAGAGCGCCTTGACGACCTCTAGAACCATTCCCGATGCAACAACATAATATTTGACGAGTTTCCGGACACCAACCCGAAGGAAACATACGCTCAATCGGAACAAATAATCATTAACCACTGCCTCGAAAGCTTTGGTCTTACAGTCGAGACTAGGTCTTACAGTCGAGAACATCGTCTAGGACGTTACAGCACTAACCAGAAACGACTCATTATCGTTAAGCTTTCATCATTCAAAACTAAAGAATCTATCCTTTCGAGCGGCCCAAAACTAAAAGGCACTAATTTCAGCATTGTTGAAAATTTCACGTGTCCAGTTCGAACTGCACGAAAACAGCTTGTAACTTTTGCTAGAAGCAAGTCCGTACCATTTTCATTACGCTACGAAACCCTGCACATCGGAGTGCAGCGATATATTTTGACAGTGCAGCAGGAATTGTCAGAGCCGTATCGTAAGGATCATGCCGCCGTCAGTAAGCACGCCATCAGCCCCGTACAAACACAAGAGCAAACCTGTCATTTTCTGTGCTTTATACTAACATACGTAGTCTTCTTCCCAAGCGCGTGCCCCTGTCTAATCAAGTACAATCATCTGGCAGTAGTGTAATTATACTAACAGAAACATGGCTCAGTGACGACATTTCAGATACTGAGGTACTGCCTGACTTGCCAAACTTTAACGTCTTTCGTCACAACCAAAAAAATGTACGTGGCGGAGGTGTACTCATCACCACTAAAAAGAACTATCATGCTATCTAATCAACACATCTTTGCCACTAGAATCATTATGGGTAATATGCCGTGCCCCTCCCAAAGCAATAGTACTTGTCGTATGCTATAGGCTCCCTCGAACTGACCAAGACTTCGCCAGCAAACTCAACAAAATATTATCCCAGCTTACTAATAAACACCCTAACACACGTATTCTGCTTTATGGCGATTTTAACTTTCCCTCCATTAATTGGCTCAATCAGGCTTCACCAACCTCGGGAAATACTGAAGCAAGAGAGTTTGTCGATGTTTGTCTCAACATCATCCAACAGGTAACCGAACAAACGCGCATCACTAGTGAATTCTCAAACATTTTAGACCTGGTACTAACAGATAGCCCCGAAAGCTTAAAATGTATTACATACTTACGTGAAATCAGCGATTACAAAGTAATTCATACCATATTTAACTTCACCCCAAAAATACGCCCCATTTTCCGCAAAACGATTCACTTGTATGATAAGGGTAATTATGAAATAATTAATCGTGAATTACGAGATTTCGTTCCATACTTCGAATTCAATCTCGGTTCCTGTTATCTCAATGTCAGCTGGCTAATGCTTAAGGACAAGATAACTGACTTGACTAATAAATTCATCCCCACAGTGACCTTTACTGCCAATAAAAATAAACCATGGTTTTCCAAAAGTTTGAAAACATTTGAAAATAAAAAAGTGCCTCTTCCGAGCTGCGAAGTATAATGGTAATACGTGCTCATGGGGCAAGTACTATGCTGCATAAGACACTTGTTATGCTGAAATTAGAAAAGCGAAACGGACATTCAATCACAATTATTTATATAAAATTCTGAAATCTAACCCTAGAAAATTCGGAGAAATCATAAATCGCAACCAACACGAGACATCACGCTTACAAACAATAAAAATGAAGACGTAAGCGACACTGTTTGTACCAATACCTTTAACATCGCGTTCTCATCCGTGTTCACTAAAGAAGCCAACGTACCGTTTTCTACGCCACCTTCTCCGACATTACCAGTGATGCCCCTGTTGTGTTATCCGTTGGTGGCATTTCATCACTCATTGACAAAATAAAACTTTCATCATCGGCTGGCGTAGACAAGATTAGCTCTAAATTGTTAACAAATACTAAGCAAACTATTGCAGTGTACTTTTCGATGATGTTCTCATTGTCACTCGAAACAGGAATTTTACCAGACGACTGAAAGGAGGGAAAGGTCATTCCAGTCCACAAATCAGGTAACAGACATTCCCCCCTAAACTATTGACCCATTTCTCTAACAAGCGTCCCTTGCAAAATCATGGAACATGTCATATACGGTCACATCATGCACTTTCTTGACACCAACAATTTTTTTCATTCTTCCCAGCACGAGTTTCGTAAGCCATTATCCTGTGAAACCCAACTTGCTATATTTATTCATGATCTACACTCTTCTCTCTACAGTCACTGTCAGACCGATGCTATCTTTCTCGACTTCGCAAAAGCACCGAACAAACACCTACTGGTAAAATTTGCCCAGCTGAACCTGCACCCCAACGTTTTTGAATGAATCACACAATTTCTCACTAACCACTCCCAGTTCGTCTCCAATAAAATACCCGTTCTAGCTCCCTCCCTGTAACATCCGGCGTCCCCCAAGGATCTGTACTCGCACCCCTCTTGTTCCTAATATATATTAACGATCTTCCCATTCATGTATCTTCCCATATCCATTTATTTGCCGACGACTGTGTCATCTATCGCACAGTTACTAACATTTCTTATCAAACTGCACTCCAACAGGATCTTGATCTCGTGCAACAGTGGTGTGATTTTTGGTTAATGAAGCTTATTCCCACTAAATGCAAACTCGTCTTATTTCAACGCCAGCGTAATCCTTTATCATTCTTATACCTAATCTCTAATTCCGCTATTGAACAAGTTCAGTCATATAAATACCTAGGCGTCACCTTAACATCTGTTCTTTCTTGGAACGCACACATCAACATCATATCATCCATTAACAGATCCCTCGGTTTCCTAAAGGGTCATTTGCGTCACGCACCACTAGACGTAAAACTTCTGTCTTACAAATTGCTCATCAGACCTAAACTAGAATATGCAGCGCTTATCTCGAGCCCGCACCAGATATACTTAATAAACGAAATAGAACCCGTATAAAAACGTGCCACTAGCTTCATTCACTCTTCATATTAAAACGTGACATTGATGTTGCTAATCTTTCTGCGCGTCGCCGCATCGCCAGCCTCTGTTTCATTAACAAGTTTTTCACAGTTCTCTCGATCAAGCACCTTACATCATCCCATCAACGCGCATACCTCCCCGCACAAACCATCCTTATTCAATCGCACGCGCACGTGCTCAAACTACAACTTTTGCTGCCTCATTTATTCTTCGCACAGCAGCGGACCGGAATGGCCTTCCCCGTGACATTGCAGCCATCAAGTGTTCATCAACCTTTGCGCAAAACATAAATGCATAATGTTTGTCAGGAGATCACGCTCTGTAACCTCCATTTGCTAACCCACCCTTTATGTAATACCCCCTAACCGGAGTCTTTAAGGTAATAAAGTGAAGTGAAGTGAAGGCATTGGTGAAGTGCTGGCTCAGACACAACGCGGCAATGACTGCGTTATTGCATATGCCAGCCGCCTCCTATCCGCCCCTGAATGTAACTATTCGATCACAAAGCATGAGTGCTTAGCTCGAGGTGGTGGCGAAATTCGGACCTTATCTATACGGACGCCAATTTTTGGTAGTTACCGACCATCACGCGCTCTGCCGGCTTAACTCTCTGAAAGATTCATCAGGCTACCTTGGTCACTGCAGGCTTTGCACCTGCAAGAGTTTTCCTGTTCTGTGGTCTACAAATCTGGCCGCCTACACCATGATGCCGATTGCTTCTGCCGGTACCCTGTCGATGATCCTGAAGACACTGACGAACCCACGGAGTCAGCGTTCTCAGTGACGAACCCACGGATTCAGCCTTGTCAGTGTTCGACTTCATTAACATTTGGGAAGAACAGAAGCGCAATCCAGTGCTGCCTTACATCTTCAGGCGTACGGAATCCTCCTCAAGTGATGCTTCCGTCCGCTACTTTGTCATTCAAAAGAGTGTGCTATACTACCGCGATTTCCGACGAGACGGGCCTGACCTTCTCATTGTTGTGCCTAAGCATTTGCGCCGCTGTGTTCTCACCGAACTTCACGACGCTCCCACGGCTGGACACCTTGGCGTATCCCACACATGCGAGCGCATCCGGCGCTGTTTCTCCTGGCCAGCACTTGCTCGCTTGGTACACCGTTACGTCGCCACGTGTGACCTATGCCAATGTCGTAAAACACCACGTTGCTACCCGCTGGCCATCTTCAACTAATAGACATACTCGCGGAACCATTTTGCCGTGTTGGGTTTGACCTGCTTGGTCCTTTTCCCAAATCAACATTGGTAAACGAATGGATAGCCATGATTACAGACTACGCTACACGCTACACTATTACGCGAGCTCTACCGACCAGCTGTGCAACCGACGTCGCTGACTTCTTGTTACGGGACGTTATATTAATTCATGGTACTCCGAGACAACTCCTCACAGACCGTGGCCGTACATTTTTTTGCGAGTCATCGCCGGCATTCTGCGTTCTTGTTCCACGCAACATATAATGACAACCGCTTACCACCCTGCAGCAAACGGCCTCACGGAACGAATTCCCCATACGCTAACAAATATGATCGCTATGTACGTGTCGCCCGACCACCGATACTGGGACCTTGCCTTACCCTACGCAACTTTCGTGTATAATTCATCCCGTCACGACGCAGCGGGTTTCTTGCCGTTCTACTTATTGTATGGAAGAGAGCCGACTTTACCACTTTGACACAGTCATCTCAGCTCGTACCTCGTCCACCAGCGAGTATGCCCGCGACGCGATTACGCAAGCCGATCATGCCCGTCAGCTCGCCTGTGCTCGGCTGATGGCGTCGGAAACCAACCAATGCCGTCGGTAAGAGAGACGTACATTTCGCTCCCGGTACCCTCGTTTTACTCCGGTCCCCTCATCGTCGGCTGGTCCTATAAAAAAACGTTTGTATCATTACACGGGACCCTACCGTATATTGCGTCAAGTAACACCTGTCACCTATGAGATCAGCCCCATCTATCCATCATCATCTGCGGTCCGGTCCAGTGATATTGCACATGCCTCATGGATCGAGCCCTACAAGAATGCGTCAGATTACGACCTTTAAAGCACCGGGATGGTGCCTCCACCGCCGGGGGTAATGCTACGTGCCAGTGCATGGAGATGAAGAAGGCAAAGCTTATAGACTGGCGCAAGCTAATCTCGGTGGCTGGCACTGCTCGCTTAACCAGCTGTAAATACATCTGTGACTACTCATCCGAGTCGGTCTCTTTTTCGTAACAATATGAATATTGTTTATTGTACATTTAGATGCAGTTTTTACAATTTGATTAATTATTCATTTTATATCTATTTTTTAATCATACTGCTACCCCTCTATTGAGGTTTGTTACAGGAAACGCACAATAGATAACTCCAAGCACAAACATATAACAATGTCAAACTACTAAGCAAAATTACAGCTGACACAATACCTGTCTAAAAATACCAAACAATCCCGCAAATCATTTGTTTGCACAACTTCCTCTGGCAAACTACTCTACAAGGTAACGCCATCAGGAAAGGAAAAAACACGAGATAAATGTGTGCTGGTTCTTATTGGTTGCACAGAAACGTGATGAGCTGTTCGCAGAGGCCGTTTGTCAAGCTGTAAATATATATATATATATATATAAATATATATATATATATATATATATATATATATATATATTGAGATCTATAAGGCAATAATGCCAAGGAATGTAGAGGGGAAGTTATTAAATGAGAAGAAAGAAAATTGGGTGAAACAATAACTTGCCGAGGCCAGGAATCAAACCTACGACCTTTTAATAACGCGTTCGATGCTCTACCACTGAGCTATCATGGCGACTATTTCCCCAGCCACTTCATTGGGTTTATATATGAATTTAAACGTCAGAGTGTCGGTAAGAGTCACCTGTAGCCAAGGCGGCGAGTGTGGAACACTCTTTTTATTAGCCTGTATGGCGTCACATAGCAGGTGAACCTATACGAGCTGGCAGCTGACCAATAGTCCCTCGCATACAAGCTAACGGCACCAAGTCTCCCATTACGACACCCTTGTTTATGAATAAGAAAAGAAGTGTGTACCGAAGGGCTCGTTTTTCTGTGTTTTGACACAATAATAATGAAATCTGATAGACAATAATGCCAAGAATATTAGAAGGGAAGTTATTGGAACCAATGTAATGTAAATTAGAAGCAAGAAAAGTGTGTGAAAAAATAACTTGCAGTGAACAGGAATCAAACCTACGAGCTTCAAATAACGCGTTCGATGATCTACCACTGAGCTATCACGGCGACTATTCCCCCAGCCACTTTATTGTGTTTATATATTGCCGCATTCAACCTGCGGAGAAAAGCTCGCGCGGCAAGAAAGGAAGATAAAGTTCTTTATTGTTTTTTCTTTATTCAAAAAAGACCTTACAGGCCCCAGAACAGGGCATTGGGTAAGGGGGGGAGGAATCGGAATGGTAAAGACAGGTAAGGAACAGTTTAAAGGCAGGATAAGTGCAAGCACAACGAAAAACTATAGATATAAATAAATGAAATCACATTTCTTGCCCGGTTCTCTTTATGAGTGCCTTGCGTGTAATTAAAGTGAGCTCTCCTATATCCGACTTCAGCTGTGTCTGCGTCGTGACACTGGTGGAGGTGCTGAGTACATGTCCAGGACACCTTCCAACAGCCCAAGATCTAGTCCACAAAGACCTCCACTCGTCGAAACACCCGTTACCGCGCTAACCGCCGCCTGTTAGGCCTGAGCCTAGAGTTCGGTCCTTGGCCAGAAAAGATGACCATGCCCGAAAGCAGTGGCCCCGCCATGCCCAGCCCAAGCATGACAGAGGTGACTGTTTTCACTTCGAAAATTCCTGTGGATTTCCACGGCAACACATACGAGGACGCAGATGACTGGCTTGAGGAGTTTGAGCGCACAGCCAACGTAAACGGGCAGAACGACACAACGAAGTTGGGGTGCGTGTATTTCCCTCTTGAGGATGGGGTTCGCACATGGTTCACAAATCGCGTTTGGCCAACGTGGGACGAGTTCTGGCGGAAGTTCTTAGACACCTTCGCAAATACCGAAAGAAGGGAGCATGTACAATGAATTCTCGAATCACGGAATCAAAAGCCAAACGAATTTGTATACTTGTTGAGGACATGGCTCGTCTCTTCCATCAAGTCGATACCGATATGTCCGAAAGCAGAAAGATCAGCCACCTCATACGCGGAGTTAAAGAGCAGCTCTTTGCTGGTCTCGTGCGAAACCCATCTTAGAGCGTCGACGAATTTTCGAAGGAAGCGACCGCCATTCAACGCCCGTTACAGCTACGCTACCGCCAGTACGACCGCCAAAACAACAGCAGACAAATCAGCGCAACCGCCATGGCCACTGTCACACCTGACGAGTGTTCTTTGCGTGACCTGACACACCAAACCGTGGAAAAAGAGGTGAAAAAGCTCACCGCCACACCGAATGAATGCGCGATTGCATCGGTCACAGAAGTTGTGCGCCAAGAGATAAGGCAAGCGCTATCACTTCCCGAGCCGAACACTGACATGGTTAAGCCAACCTACGCAGATACCTAAGGGCTCGTTTTTCCGAATTTTTACACAATAATAATGAGATATAACAGACAATAATGCGAAGGAAAGTATAAGGGAAGATATTAGACCAAATTTAATTGTAAATATGTAGAAAAGTGGGTGAACAGATAACTTGCCGTGGGCAGGATCCGAACCTGCGACCATCGGATGACGCGTTCGATGCTTTACTACTGAGCTATCACGACAGCTATCCCCCCAGTCACTTTATAGGGTTTATATGGGAATTAAACGTGGGAGTGTCAGTCAGCGCCACTACTAGCCAGGGCGGCGAGCGTGGCACACTTTTTTGAGCCTGTTTGGATTCACGTAGCACGTGAACTTGTTGCGAGTAGGCAGCTGACCATTAGTCGCTCGTATACAACCTAAATGCACAATGTCTGCCAGTACTAGACCCTCCATAATGAATAAGGAAAGAAGTGTAAATCTAAGGGCTCTTTTTTCCGAATTTTTACACAATGTTAATAAGATCTAACAGACAATAATGCCAAAGAAAATATAGGGGAAGATAATAGACCAAATTGTAATATAAATATGAATAAAAGTGGGTGAAAAGATAACTTGCCATGGGCAGGATCCAAAGCTGCGACCTACGAATGACGCGTTCGATGCTCTACCACAGAGCTACCACGACAGCTATCCCCCAGGTCACTCTATAGGGTTTATATGTGAATTAAACGTGGGAGTGTCAGTCAGCGCCAACAGTAGCCATTGCAGCGAGTGTGGCACACTCTTTTCAGCATGTTTGGCCTCACGTAGCACGTGAACTTGTTACGAGTGGGCAGCTGACCAATAGTCTCTCATATACAAGCTAAATGCACAAAGTCTGCCAGTACGAGACCCTCGTTAATGAATAAAGAAAGAAGTGTATACCTAAGACTCGTTCTTCTGAGTTTTCACACAATATTAAAGAGATCTGACAGACAATAATGCGAAGGAAAGTATAGGCGAAGATATTAGACCAAATTGTAATATAAATATGAAGAAAACTGGGTGAAAAGATAACTTGCTATGGGCAGGATCCGAACCTGCGACCTACGAATGACGCGTTCAATGCTCTACCACAGAGCTACCACGACTCCTATCCCCCAGTCACTTTATAGGGTTTATATGCGAATTAAACGTGGGAGTGTCAGTCAGCGCCACCAGTAGCCAGGGCGGCGAGCGTGGCCCACTCTTTTGAGCCTGTTTGGAATCCCGTAGCCCGAGAACTTGTTACGAGTGGGCAGCTGACCAATAGTCCCTCGTATACTACCTAAATGTACAAAGTCTACCAGTACGAGACCTTCGTTATGAATAATGAAAGAAGTGTATACCTAAGGGCTCGTTTTTCCGAATTTTTACACAATAATAATGAGATCTAACAGACAGTAATGCGAAGGAAAGTATAAGGGAAGATATTAGACCAAATTGTAATGTAAATACGAAGAAAAGTGGGTGAAAAGATAACTTGCCGTGGGCAGGATCCAAACCTGCGACCTTAAAATGACGCGTTCGATGCTATACCACTTAGCTACCACGATAGGTATCCCCCAGTCAATGTATAGGTTTTATATGTCAATTAAACGTGGGAGTGTCAGTCAGCGCCACTAGTAGCCAGGGCGGCGAGCGTGGCACACTCTTTTGAGCCTCTTTAGAATCACGTAGCCCGTGAACTTGTTTCGAGTGGGCAGCTGACCAATAGTCTCTCGTATACAACCTAAATGCACAAAGTCAGCCAGTACGAGACCTTCGTTATGAATAAGGAAAGAAGCGTATACCTAAGGGCTAGTTGTTTCGAATTTTTACACAATATTAATGAGATCTAACAGACAATAATGCGAAGGAAAGTATAAGGGAAGATATCAGACCAAATTTTATTGTAAATATGTAGAAACGTTGGTAAACAGGTAACTTTCCGTGCGCCGGGGTCGAACTTGTGAACATCGAATGACGCGTTCAATGCTCTACCACAGAGCTACCACGACAGCTATCCCCCCAGTCACTCTATAGGGTTTATATGTGAATTAAACGTGAGAGTGTCAGTCAGCGGCCACCAGTAGCCATTGCAGCGAGTGTGGCACACTCTTTTCAGCATGTTTGGCATCACGTAGCACGTGAACTTGTTACGAGTGGGCAGCTGACCAATAGTCCCTCGTATACAACCTAAATGCACAAAGTCTGCCAGTACGAGACCCTCGCTAATGAATAAGGAAAGAAGTGTATACCTAAGACTGGTTCTTTTGAGTTTTCACGCAATAAGAAAGAGATCTTTCAGACAATAATGCGAAGGAAAGTATAGGCGAAGATATTAGACCAAATTGTAATATAAATATGAAGAAAAGTGGGTGAAAAGATAACTTGCTATGGGCAGGATCCGAACCTGCGACCTACGACTGACGCGTTCGATGCTCTACCACAGAGCTACCACGACACCTATCCCCCAGTCACTTTATAGGGTTTATATGCGAATTAAACGTGGGAGTGTCAGTCAGCGCCACCAGTAGCCAGGGCGGCGAGTGTGGCCTACTCTTTTGAGCCTGTTTGGAATCCCGTAGCCCGAGAACTTGTTACGAGTGGGCAGCTGACCAATAGTCCCTCGTATACTACCTAAATGTACAATGTCTGCCAGTACGAGACCTTCATTATGAATAAGGAAAGAAGTGTATACCTAAGGGCTCGTTTTTCCAAATTTTTGCACAATAATAATGAGATCTAACAGACAGTAATGCAAAGGAAAGTATAAGAGAAGATATTAGACCAAATTGTAAGGTAAATATGAAGAAAAGTGGGTGAAAAGATAACTTGCCGTGGGCACGATCCGAACCTGCGACCTTAAAATGACGCGTTCGATGCTATACCACTTAGCTACCACGACAGGTATCCCCCAGTCAATTTATAGGTTTTATATGTCAATTAAACGTGGGAGTGTCAGTCAGCACCACCAGTAGCCATTGCGGTGAGTGTGGCACACTCTTTTGAGCCTCTTTGGCATCACGTAGCACGTGAACTTGTTACGAGTGGGCAGCTGAACAATAGTCCCTCATACACAACCTAAATGCACAAAGTCTGCCAGTACGACACCCTCGTTAATGAATAAGGAAAGAAGTGTATACCTAAGGGCTCTTTTTTCCGTGTTTTAAACAATATTAGTGGAATATGACAGACAATAATGCCAAGGAAAGTATAAGGGAAGATATTAGACCAAATTTTATATTAGGTATGTAGAAAATTGGGTGAGCAGGTAACTTTCCGTGCGCCGGAGTCGAACCTGCGACCTACAAATGACGCGTTCGATGCTCTACCACAGAGCTATCAAGACAGCTATCCCCCCAGTCACTTTATAAGGTTTATATGTGAATTAAACGTGGGAGTGTCAGTCAGCGCCACCAGTAGCCAGGGCGGCGAGCGTGGCACACTCTTTTGAGCCTGTTTGGAATCACGTAGCCCGTGAACTTGTTACGAGTGGGCAGCTGACCAATAGTCCCTCGTATACAACCTAAAAGCACAAAGTCTGCCAGAACAAGACCCTCGTTAATGAATAAGGAAAGCAGTGTATACCTAAGGTCTCGCTTTTGCGAGTTTTTACACAATATTAATGACATCTAACAGACATAATACCAAGGAAAGTATAGCGGAAGATATTAAACCAAATTTTATTTTAAATATGGAAAAAGTGGTTGAAGAGGTTACTTGCCATGCGCAAGATCCAAACCTGCGACCATCAAATTACGCGTTCGATGCTCTACCAATGAGGTACCAAGACAGCTAACCTCCCGGCCACTTTATAGGTTTTATATGTGAATTAAACGTGGGAGTGTCAGTCAGCGCCACCAGTAGCCAGGGCGGCGAGCGTGGCCCACTCTTTTGAGCCTGTTTGGAATCCCGTAGCCCGAGAACTTGTTACGAGTGGGCAGCTGACCAATAGTCCCTCGTATACTACCTAAATGTACAAAGTGGGCCAGTACGAGACCTTCGTTATGAATAAGGAAAGAAGTGTATAACTAAGGGCTCGTTTTTCCGAATTTTTACACAATAATAATGAGATCTAACAGACAGTAATGCGAAGGAAAGTATTAGGGAAGATATTAGACCAAATTGTAATGTAAGTATGAAGAAAAGTGGGTGAAAAGATAACTTGCCGTGGGCAGGATCCGAACCTGCGACCTTAGAATGACGCGTTCGATGCTATACCACTTAGCTACCACGACAGGTATCCCCCAGTCAATTTATAGGTTTTATATGTCAATTGAACGTGGGAGTGTCAGTCAGCGCCACCAGTAGCCATTGCGGCGAGTGTGGCACACTCTTTTGAGCCTGTTTGGCATCACATAGCACGTGAAATTGTTACGAGCTGGCAGCTGACCAATAGTCCCTCATATAGAACATTAATGCACAAAGTCTGCCAGGACGAGACCCTCGTTAATGAATAAGGAAATTTATACCTAAGGGCTCGTTTTACTGAGTTTTTACACAATAATAATGAGATCCAACAGACAATAATGCCAAGGAAAGTATAGGGGAAGATATTAAACCAAATTGTAACATAAATATGAAGAAAAGTGGGTGAAAAGTTAACTTGCCATGGGCAGGATCCGAACCTGTGACCTACAAATGACGCATTCGATGCTCTACCACAGAGCTACCACGACAGCTATCCCCCCACTCACGTTATAGGGTTTATATGTGAATTAAACGTGGGAGTGTCAGTCAGCGCCACCAGTAGCCAGGGCGGCGAGCGTGGCACACTCTTTTGAGCCTGTTTGGAATCACGTAGCCCGAGAACTTGTTACGAGTGGGCAGCTGACCAATTGTTCCTCGTATACACTCTAAATGTACAAAGTCTGCCAGTACGAGACCCTCGTTAATGAATAAGGAAAGAAGTGTATACCTAAGACTCGTTCTTTTGAGTTTTCACGCAGTATTAAAGAGATCTGACAGACAATAATGCGAAGGAAAGTATAGGCGAAGATATTAGACCAAATTGTAATATAAATATGAAGAAAAGTGGGTGAAAAGATAACTTGCTATGGGCAGGATCCGAACCTGCGACCTACGAATGACGCGTTCGATGCTCTACCACAGAGCTACCACGACACCTATCCCCCAGTCACTTTATAGGGTTTATATGCGAATTAAACGTGGGAGTGTCAGTCAGCGCCACCACTAGCCAGGGCGGCGAGCGTGGACCACTAGCCAGGGCGGCGAGCGTGGCCCACTCTTTTGAGCCTGTTTGGAATCCCATAGCCCGAGAACTTGTTACGAGTGGGCAGCTGACCAATAGTACCTCGTATACTACCTAAATGTACAAAGTCTGCCAGTACGAGACCTTCGTTATGAATAAGGAAAGAAGTGTATACCTAAGGGCTCGTTTTTTTCAAATTTTTACACAAAAATAATGAGATCTAACAGACAATAATGCGAAGGAAAGTATAAGGGAAGATAATAGACCAAACTTTATTGTAAGTATGTAGAAAATTGGGTGAGCAGGTAACTTTCCGTGCGCCGGAGTCGAACCTGCGGCCTACGAATGACGCGTTCGATGCTCTACCACAGAGCTACCACGACAGCTATCCCCCAGTCACTTTATAGGGTTTATATGTGAATTAAACGTGGGAGTGTCAGTCAGCGCCACCAGTAGCCAGGGCGGCGAGCATGGCACACTCTTTTGAGCCTGTTTGGAATCACGTAGCCCGTGAACTTGTTACGAGTGGGCAGCTCACCAATAGTCCCTCGTATACAACCTAAATGCACAAAGTCTGCCAAAACAGGACCCTAGTTAATGAATAAGGAAAGAAGTGTATACCTAAGGCCTCGCTTTTTCGAGTTTTTACACAATATTAATGACACCTAACAGACATAATACCAAGGAAAGTATAGCGCAAGATATTACACCAAGTTTTATTTTAAATATGGAAAAAGTGGTTGAAGAGGTAACTTGCCATGCGCAAGATCCAAACCTGCGACCATCAAATTACGCGTTCGATGCTCTACCACTGAGGTACCACGACAGCTATCCTCCCGGCCACTTTATAGGTTTTATATGTGAATTAAACGTGGGAGTGTCAGTCAGCGCCACCAGTAGCCAGGGCGGCGAGCGTGGCACACTCTTTTGAGCCTGTTTGGAATCGCGTAGCCCGTGAACTTGTTACGAGTGGGCAGCTGACCAATAGTCCCTCGTATACAACCTAAATGCACAAAGTCTGGCAGAACAAGACGCTCGTTAATGAATAAGGAAAGAAGTGTATACCTAAGGCCTCGCTTTTGCGAGTTTTTACACAATAATAATGACATCTAACAGACATAATACCAATGAAAGTATAGCGGGAGATATTAGACCAAATTTTATTTTAAATATGGAAAAAGTGGTTGAAGAGGTAACTTGCCATGCGCAAGATCCAAACCTGCGACCATCAAATTAAGCGTTCGATGCTCTACCACTGAGGTACCACGACAGCTATCCTCCCGGCCACTTTATAGGTTTTATATGTGAATTAAAAATGGGAGTGTCAGTCAGCGCCACCAGTAGCCAGGGCGGCGAGCGTGTCCCACTCTTTTGAGCCTGTTTGGAATCCCGTAGCCCGAGAACTTGTTACGAGTGGGCAGCTGACCAATAGTCCCTCGTATACTACCTAAATGTACAAAGTGGGCCAGTACGAGACCTTCGTTATGAATAAGGAAAGAAGTGTATAACTAAGGGCTCGTTATTCCGAATTTTTACACAATAATAATGAGATCTAACAGACAGTACTGCAAAGAAAGTATAAGGGAAGATATTAGACCAAATTGTAAAGTAAGTATGAAGAAAAGTGGGTGAAAAGATAACTTGCCGTGGGCAGGATCCGAACCTGCGACCTTAGAATAACGCGTTCGATGCTATACCACTTAGCTACCACGACAGGTATCCCCCAGTCAATTTATAGGTTTTATATGTCTATTGAACGTGGGAGCCCCGCCACGGTGGTCTAGTGGCTAAGGTACTCGGCTGCTGACCCGCAGGTCGCGGGATCAAATCCCGGCTGTGGCGGCTGCAATTCCGATGGAGGCGGAAATGTTGTAGGCCCGTGTGCTCAGATTTGGGTGCACGTTAAAGAACCCCAGGTGGTCGAAATTTCCGGAGCCCTCCACTACGGCGTCTCTCATAATCATATGGTGGTTTTGGGACGTTAAACCCCGCAAACCAATCAAATCAATCAATATTGAACGTGGGAGTGTCAGTCAGCGCCACCAGTAGCCATTGCGGCGAGTGTGGCACACTCTTTTGAGCCTGTTTGGCATCACATAGCACGTGAACTTGTTACGAGCTGGCAGCTGACCGATATTCCCTCATATACAACCTAAATGCACAAAGTCTGCCAGGACGAGACCCTCATTAATGAATAAGGAAAGAAATTTAAACCTAAGGGCTCGTTTTACTGAGTTTTACACAATAATAATGAGATCCAACAGACATAATGCCAAGAAAAGTATAGGGGAAGATATTAGACCAATTTGTAACATAAATATGAAGAAAAGTGGGTGAAAAGTTAACTTGCCATGGGCAGGATCCGAACCTGCGACCTACAAATGACGCGTTCGATGCTCTACCACAAAGCTACCATGACAGCTATCCCCCCACTCACTTTATAGGGTTTATATGTGAATTAAACGTGGGAGTGTCAGTCAGTGCCACCAGTAGCCAGGGCGGCGAGCGTGGCACACTCTTTTAAGCCTGTTTGGAATCACGTAGCCCGAGAACTTGTTACGAGTGGGCAGCTGACCAATAGTCCCTCGTATACACTCTAAATGTACAAAGTCTGCCAGTACGAGACCTTCGTTATCAATAAGGAAAGAAGTGTATACCTAAGGGTTCGTTTTTTTCAAACTTTTACACAATAATAATGAGATCTAACAGACAAAAATGCGAAGGAAAGTATAAGGGAAGATATTAGACCAAATTTCATTGTAAATATGTAAAAATTTGGTGAGCAGGTAACTTTCCGTGCGCCGGAGTCGAACCTGCGACGTACGATGACGCGTTCGATGCTCTACCACAGAGCTACCCACGACAGCTATCCCCCCAGTCACTTTATAGGGTTTATATGTGAATTAAACGTGGGAGTGTCAGTCAGCGCCACCAGTAGCCAGGGTGGCGAGCGTGGCACACTCTTTTGAGCCTGTTTGGAATCACGTAGCCCGTGAACTTGTTACGAGTGGGCAGCTGACCAATAGTCCCTCGTATACAACCTAAATGCACAAAGTCTGCCAGAACAAGGCCCTCTTTAATGAATAAGGAAAGAAGTGTATACCTAAGGCCTCGCTTTTGCGAGTTTTTACACAATAATAATGAAATCTAACAGACATAATACCAAGGAAAGTATAGCGGAAGATATTAGACCAAATTTTATTTTAAATATGGAAAAAGTGGTTGAAGAGGTAACTTGCCATGCGCAAGATCCAAACCTGCGACCATCAAATTACGCGTTCGATGCTCTACCACTGAGGTACCACGACAGCTATCCTGCCGGCCACTTTATAGGTTTTATATGGGAATTAAA